>BMAO01002354.1:0-14417 GCA_019973975.1 Trichonephila clavata
TTCAGTAACCAGGTGAGTTAAAAGTGCTGCGGGAGAAACTGTAATTATATGAACAGATGATATATATATATAGGATTGTTTAAACGTTGATAGAAACCAGTTGGGCTAATTCTTAGTATTCTTCAGATCAAAAAAATATGAAACTTTGGCACGGATTGGGCCAAAAGTAAAAGCCTTATAATCTATATATTTACCTAGTTGATTTCAACTAGAGAAAAACTGAATACATATTTTACTGTAAAAAAACAATTGGAGGCGCGGGGTATCGATCCCCGTACCTCTCGCATGCTAAGCGAGCGCTCTACCATCTGAGCTACGCCCCCGTACACGACTCTATTATTGTAAACATACTCACCTTAACATTTGAACAAGAACGTTCAGTAACCAGGTGAGTTAAAAGTGCTGCGGGAGAAACTATAATCGTATGACCAGATGACATAGATTGCTTAAAGGTTGATAGAAACAGTTTGGCTGATTCTTAGTATTCTTCAGATCAGCAAAAATATAAAACTTTGGCACGGATCGGAACAAAAAGTAAAAGCATTATAATTTATCTATTAATCTAGTTGATTTCCGCTAGAGATAATTGAATAATATTTTACTATAAAAGTAAACAGGGGCGCGGGGTATCGATCCCCGTACCTCTCGCATGCTAAGCGAGCGCTCTACCATCTGAGCTACGCCCCTTCCAGCAACCTATTATTTTAAGCAAACTCGAATTAATATTTGAAAAGATCGTTCAGTAACCAGGTGAGTTAAAAGTGCTGCGGGAGAAACTGTAATTATATGAACAGATGATATATATAGATTGTTTAAACGTTGATAGAAACAGTTGGGCTAATTCTTAGTATTCTTCAGATCAACAAAAATATGAAACTTTGGCACGGATTGGGCCAAAAATATTTATCTAGTTGATTTCAACTAGAGAAAAACTGAATACATATTTTACTGTAAAAGTAAACAATTGGAGGCGCGGGTATCGATCCCCGTACGTCTCGCATGCTAAGCGAGCGCTCTACCATCTGAGCTACGCCCCCTACAACACATTATTTAACAAACTCACCTTAACATTGAACAAGATCGTTCAGTAACCAGGTGAGTTAAAAGTGCTGCGGGAGAAACTATAATCGTATGACCAGATGACATAGATTGCTTAAAGTTTGAATAGAAACAGTTGGCTATTCTTAGTATTCTTCAGATCACAAAAATATAAAACTTTTAAACGGATCGGAACAAAAAGTAAAAGCTTATATTATCTAATAGTTGATTTCAACCTAGAGAAACTGAATACATATTTATGTAAAAGTAAACAATTGGAGGCGCGGTTTATCGATCCCCGTACTTCTCGCATGCTAAGCGAGCGCTCTACCATCTGAGCTACGCCCCCTTACAAAACTCTATTATTTAAGCAAACTCACCTTAAAATTTGAACAAGATCGTTCAGTAACCAGGTGAGTTAAAAGTGCTGCGGAGAAACTGTAATTAATACAGATGAATATAGATTGTTTAAACGTTGATAGAAACAGTTGGCTAATTCTTAGTATTCTTCAGATCAAAAAAATATGAAACTTTGGCACGGATTGGGCAAAAGTAAAAGCTTATAATCTATATATACTAGTTGATTTCAACTAGAGAAAAACTGAATACATATTTTACTGTAAAAAGAAACAATTGGAGGCGCGGGGTATCGATCCCCGTACCTCTCGCATGCTAAGCGAGCGCTCTACCATCTGAGCTACGCCCCCGTACACGACTATTATTGTAAACATACTCACCTTAACATTTGAACAAGATCGTTCAGTAACCAGGTGAGTTAAAAGTGCTGCGGAGAAACTATAATCGTTGACAGATGACATAGATGTTAAAGTTGATAGAACAGTTTGGCTGATTCTTAGTATTCTTCAGATCAGCAAAAATATAAACTTTGGCACGGATGGGCAAAAGTAAAAGCTTATAACTATATATTATAGTTGATTTCAACTAGAGAAAAACTGAATACATATTTACTGTAAAAAAAACAATTGGAGGCGCGGGGTATCGATCCCGTACCCTCGCATGCTAAGCGAGCGCTCTACCATCTGAGCTACGCCCCGACAAACCTATTATGTAAAAACTCACCTTAACATTGAACAAGATCTTCAGTAACCAGTGAGTTAAAAGTGCTGCGGAGAAACTATAATCGTATGACCAGATGACATAGATTGCTTTAAAGTTGATAGAAACAGTTTGGCTGATTCTTAGTATTCTTCAGATCAGCAAAAATAAAAACTGGCACGGATCGGAACAAAAAGTAAAAGCTTATAATTTATCTATTAATCTAGTTGATTTCCTAGAGAAATTGAATAATATTTTACTGTAAAAGTAAACAATTGGAGCGCGGGGTATCGATCCCCGTACTCTCGCATGCTAAGCGAGCGCTCTACATCTGAGCTACGCCCCCTTACAGCAACCTATTATTTAAGCAAACTCGACCTTAACATTTGAACAAGATCGTTCAGTAACCAGGTGAGTTAAAAGTGCTGCGGAGAAACTGTAATTATATGAACAGATGAATATATAGATTGTTAAACGTGATAGAAACAGTTGGCTAATTCTTAGTATTCTTCAGATCAAAAAAATATGAAACTTTGGCACGGATTGGCCAAAAGTAAAAGCCTTAATCTATATATTTACCTAGTTGATTTCAACTAGAGAAAAACTGAATACATATTTTACTGTAAAAGAAAACAATTGGAGGCGCGGGTATGGATCCCCGTACCTCTCGCATGCTGAGCGGGCGCTCTACCATCTGAGCTACCCCCCGTACAACACCAGATTATTGTAAACAAACTCACCTTAACATTTGAACAAGATCGTTCAGTAACCAGGTGAGTTAAAGTGCTGCGGGAGAAACTATAATCGTTGACAGATGACATAGATTGTTAAAGGTTGATAGAAACAGTTTGGCTGATTCTTAGTATTCTTCAGATCAGCAAAAATATAAACTTTGGACGATCGGAACAAAAAAAGCTTAAAACTATATAACTAGTTGATTCAACTAGAGAAAATGAATACATATTTACTAAAAAAAAATTGGAGGCGGGTATCGACCCGTACCTCCGCATGCTAAGCGAGCGCTCTACCATCGAGCTACGCCCCCGACACACCATATTGTAAACATACTCACCTAACATTTGAACAAGAACGTTCAGTAACCAGGTGAGTTAAAAGTGCTGCGGAGAAACTATAATCGTATGACCAGATGACATAGATTGCTTAAAGGTTGATAGAAACAGTTTGGCTGATTCTTAGTATTCTTCAGATCAGCAAAAATATAAAACTTTGCACGGATCGGAACAAAAGTAAAAGCATTAATTTATTATATCTAGTTGATTTCAACTAGAGATAACTGAATACATATTTTACTGTAAAAGAAACAATTGGAGCGCGGGGTATCGATCCCCGTACCTCTCGCATGCTAAGCGAGCGCTCTACCATCTGAGCTACGCCCCCTTCAGCAACCTATTATTTAAGCAAACTCGAATTAATATTTGAACAAGATCGTTCAGTAACCAGGTGAGTTAAAAGTGCTGCGGAGAAACTGTAATATATGAACAGATGATAATATAAGATTGTTTAAACGTTGATAGAAACAGTTGGGCTAATTCTTAGTATTCTTCAGATCAAAAAAATATGAAACTTTGGCACGGATGGGCCAAAAGTAAAAGCCTTATAATCTATATATTTACTAGTTGATTTCAACTAGAGAAAAACTGAATACATATTTACTGTAAAAAAAACAATTGGAGGCGCGGGGTATCGATCCCCGTACCTCTCGCATGCTAAGCGAGCGCTCTACCATCTGAGCTACGCCCCGTACACGACTCTATTATTGTAAACATACTCACCTTAACATTGAACAAGAACGTTCAGTAACCAGGTGAGTTAAAAGTGCTGCGGGAGAAACTATAATCGTATGACCAGATGACATAGATTGTTTAAAGGTTGATAGAAACAGTTTGGCTGATTCTTAGTATTCTTCAGATCAACAAAAATATAAAACTTTTAAACGGATCGGAACAAAAAGTAAAAGCATTATAATTATCTATTATCTAGTTGATTTCGCTAGAGATAATGAATACATATTTTACTGTAAAAGTAAACAATTGGAGGCGCGGGTATCGATCCCCGTACCTCTCGCATGCTAAGCGAGCGCTCTACGAACTGAGCTACGCCCCTTACAGCAACCTATTATTTTAAGCAAACTCGCCTTAACATTTGAAAAAGATCGTTCAGTAACCAGGTGAGTTAAAAGTGCTGCGGAGAAACTGTAATTATATGAACAGATGAATAATATAGATTGTTTAAACGTTGATAGAAACAGTTGGCTAATTCTTAGTATTCTTCAGATCAAAAAAATATGAAACTTTGGCACGGATTGGGCCAAAAGTAAAAGCCTTATAATCTATATATTTACCTAGTTGATTTCAACTAGAGAAAAACTGAATACATATTTTACTGTAAAAAACAATTGGAGGCGCGGGGTATCGATCCCCGTACCTCTCGCATGCTAAGCGAGCGCTCTACCATCTGAGCTACGCCCCCGTACACGACTCTATTATTGTAAACATACTCACCTTAACATTTGAACAAGAACGTTCAGTAACCAGGTGAGTTAAAAGTGCTGCGGGAGAAACTATAATCGTATGACCAGATGACATAGATTGCTTAAAGGTTGATAGAAACAGTTTGGCTGATTCTTAGTATTCTTCAGATCAGCAAAAATATAAAGCTTTGGCACGGATTGGGTCAAAAGTAAAAGCATTATTATCTATATATTTATCTAGTTGATTTCAACTAGAGACAAACTGAATACATATTTTAATGTAAAAGTAAACAATTGGAGCGCGGGGTATCGATCCCCGTACCTCTCGCATGCTAAGCGAGCGCTCTACCATCTGAGCTACGCCCCTTCCAGCAACCTATTATTTTAAGCAAACTCGCCTTAACATTTGAACAAGATCGTTCAGTAACCAGGTGAGTTAAAAGTGCTGCGGGAGAAACTGTAATTATATGAACAGATGACATATAGATTGTTTAAACGTTGATAGAAACAGTTTGGCTAATTCTTAGTATTCTTCAGATCAAAAAAATATGAAACTTTGGCACGGATTGGGCCAAAAGTAAAAGCCTTATAATCTATATATTTACCTAGTTGATTTCAACTAGAGAAAAACTGAATACATATTTACTGTAAAAAAACAATTGGAGGCGCGGGGTATCGATCCCGTACCTCTCGCATGCTAAGCGAGCGCTCTACCATCTGAGCTACGCCCCCGTACACGACTCTATTATTGTAAACATACTCACCTTAACATTTGAACAAGAACGTTCAGTAACCAGGTGAGTTAAAAGTGCTGCTGGAGAAACTATAATCGTATGACCAGATGACATAGATTGCTTAAAGGTTGATAGAAACAGTTTGGCTGATTCTTAGTATTCTTCAGATCAGCAAAAATATAAAACTTTGGCACGGATCGGAACAAAAAGTAAAAGCATTATAATTTATCTATTAATCTAGTTGATTTCCGCTAGAGATAATTGAATAAATATTTTACTATAAAAGTAAACATTTGGAGACGCGGGGTATCGATCCCCGTACCTCTCGCATGCTAAGCGAGCGCTCTACCATCTGAGCTACGCCCCCTTCCACCAATCTATTATTTTAAGCAAACTCGAATTAAAATTTGAAAAAGATCGTTCAGTAACCAGGTGAGTTAAAAGTGCTGCGGGAGAAACTATAATTATATGAACAGATGATAATATATAGATTGTTAAACGTTGATAGAAACAGTTGGGCTAATTCTTAGTATTCTTCAGATCAAAAAAATATGAAACTTTGGCACGGATTGGGCCAAAAGTAAAAGCCTTATAATCTATATATTTACCTGTTGATTTCAACTAGAGAAAAACTGAATACATATTTTACTGTAAAAAAACAATTGGAGGCGCGGGGTATCGATCCCCGTACCTCTCGCATGCTAAGCGAGCGCTCTACCATCTGAGCTACGCCCCCGTACACGACTCTATTATTGTAAACATACTCACCTTAACATTTGAACAAGAACGTTCAGTAACCAGGTGAGTTAAAAGTGCTGCGGGAGAAACTATAATCGTATGACCAGATGACATAGATTGCTTAAAGGTTGATAGAAACAGTTTGGCTGATTCTTAGTATTCTTCAGATCAGCAAAAATATAAAACTTTGGCACGGATCGGAACAAAAAGTAAAAGCATTATAATTTATCTATTAATCTAGTTGATTTCCGCTAGAGATAATGAATAAATATTTTACTATAAAAGTAAACATTGGAGCGCGGGGTATCGATCCCCGTACCTCTCGCATGCTAAGCGAGCGCTCTACCATCTGAGCTACGCCCCCTTCCAGCAACCTATTATTTTAAGCAAACTCGAATTAATATTTGAAAAAGATCGTTCAGTAACCAGGTGAGTTAAAAGTGCTGCGGGAGAAACTGTAATTATATGAAACAGATGATATATATATAGATTGTTTAAACGTTGATAAAACAGTTGGGCTAATTCTTAGTATTCTTCAGATCAAAAAAATATGAAACTTTGGCACGGATTGGGCCAAAAGTAAAAGCCTTATAATCTATATATTACCTAGTTGATTTCAACTAGAGAAAAACTGAATACATATTTTACTGTAAAAAAAACAATTGGAGGCGCGGGTATCGATCCCGTACCTCTCGCATGCTAAGCGAGCGCTCTACCATCTGAGCTACGCCCCCGTACACGACTCTATTATTGTAAACATACTCACCTTAACATTTGAACAAGAACGTTCAGTAACCAGGTGAGTTAAAAGTGCTGCGGGAGAAACTATAATCGTATGACCAGATGACATAGATTGCTTAAAGGTTGATAGAAACAGTTTGGCTATTCTTAGCATTCTTCAGATCAGCAAAAATATAAAACTTTGGCACGGATCGGAACAAAAAGTAAAAGCATTATAATTTATCTATTAATCTAGTTGATTTCCGCTAGAGATAATTGAATAAATATTTTACTATAAAAGTAAACAGTTGGAGACGCGGGTATCGAACCCCGTACCTCTCGCATGCTAAGCGACCGCTCTACCATCTGAGCTACGCCCCCTTCCAGCAACTATTATTTTAAGCAAACTCGATTAATATTTGAAAAAGAACGTTCAGTAACCAGGTGAGTTAAAAACGCTGCGGGAGAAACTGTAATTATATGAACAGATGATATATATATATAGATTGTTTAAACGTTGATAGAACCAGTTGGGCTAATTCTTAGTATTCTTCAGATCAAAAAAATATGAAACTTTGGCACGGATTGGGCCAAAAGTAAAAGCCTTATAATCTATATATTTACCTAGTTGATTTCAACTAGAGAAAAACTGAATACATATTTTACTGTAAAAAAACAATTGGAGGCGCGGGGTATCGATCCCCGTACCTCTCGCATGCTAAGCGAGCGCTCTACCATCTGAGCTACGCCCCCGTACACGACTCTATTATTGTAAACATACTCGAACAAGAACGTTCAGTAACCAGGTGAGTTAAAAGTGCTGCGGGAGAAACTATAATCGTATGACCAGATGACATAGATTGCTTAAAGATTGATAGAAACAGTTTGGCTGATTCTTAGTATTCTTCAGATCAGCAAAAATATAAAACTTTGGCACGGATCGGAACAAAAAGTAAAAGCATTATAATTTATCTATTAATCTAGTTGATTTCCGCTAGAGATAATTGAATAAATATTTTACTATAAAAGTAAACAGTTGGAGACGCGGGGTATCGATCCCCGTACCTCTCGCATGCTAAGCGAGCGCTCTACCATCTGAGCTACGCCCCCTTCCAGCAACCTATTATTTTAAGCAAACTCGAATTAATATTTGAAAAAGATCGTTCAGTAACCAGGTGAGTTAAAAGTGCTGCGGGAGAAACTGTAATTATATGAACAATGAATATATATATAGATTGTTTAAACGTTGATAGAACCAGTTGGGCTAATTCTTAGTATTCTTCAGATCAAAAAATATGAAACTTTGGCACGGATTGGGCCAAAAGTAAAAGCCTTATAATCTATATATTTACATAGTTGATTTCAACTAGAGAAAAACTGAATACATATTTTACTGTAAAAAAACAATTGGAGGCGCGGGTATCGATCCCCGTACCTCTCGCATGCTAAGCGAGCGCTCTACCATCTGAGCTACGCCCCCGTACACGACTCTATTATTGTAAACATACTCACCTTAACATTTGAACAAGAACGTTCAGTAACCAGGTGAGTTAAAAGTGCTGCGGGAGAAACTATAATCGTATGACCAGATGACATAGATTGCTTAAAGTTTGATAGAAACAGTTTGGGTTATTCTTAAGATTCTTCAGATCAGCAAAAATATAAAACTTTGGCACGGATCGGAACAAAAAGTAAAAGCATTATAATTATCTATTAATCTAGTTGATTTCCGCTAGAGATAATTGAATAAATATTTTACTATAAAAGTAAACATTGGAGGCGGGGTATCGATCCCCGTACCTCTCGCATGCTAAGCGACGCTCTACCATCTGAGCTACGCCCCCTTCACAACCTATTATTTTAAGCAACTCGATTAATATTTGAACAAGATCGTTCAGTAACCAGGTGAGTTAAAAGTGCTGCGGAGAAAACTGTAATTATATGAACAGATGATATATATATATAGATTGTTTAAACGTTGATAGAACCAGTTGGGCTAATTCTTAGTATTCTTCAGATCAAAAAAATATGAAACTTTGCACGGATGGGCCAAAAGTAAAAGCCTTAAATCTATATATTTACTAGTTGATTTCAACTAGAGAAAAACTGAATACATATTTACTGTAAAAAAACAATTGGAGGCGCGGGTATCGATCCCCGTACCTCTCGCATGCTAAGCGAGCGCTCTACCATCTGAGCTACGCCCCCGTACACGACTCTATTATTGTAAACATACTCACCTTAACACTTGAACAAGAACGTTCAGTAACCAGGTGAGTTAAAAGTGCTGCGGGAGAAACTATAATCGTATGACCAGATGACATAGATTGCTTAAAGATTGATAGAAACAGTTTGGGTTATTCTTAAGATTCTTCAGATCAGCAAAAATATAAAACTTTGGCACGGATCGGAACAAAAAGTAAAAGCATTATAATTTATCTATTAATCTAGTTGATTTCCGCTAGAGATAATTGAATAAATATTTTACTATAAAAGTAAACAGTTGGAGACGCGGGGTATCGAACCCCGTACCTCTCGCATGCTAAGCGACCGCTCTACCATCTGAGCTACGCCCCCTTCCAGCAATCTATTATTTTAAGCAAACTCGAATTAATATTTGAAAAAGATCGTTCAGTAACCAGGTGAGTTAAAAGTGCTGCGAAAACTGTAATTTAGAACAGATGATATAATAATAGATGTTTAAACGTGATAGAACCAGTTGGGCTAATCTTAGTATTCTTCAGATCAAAAAAATGAAACTTTGGCACGGATTGGGCCAAAAGTAAAAGCCTTATAATCTATATATTACCTAGTTGATTTCAACTAGAGAAAGAGATTTTCATTTTCACTTTGCTTCCTGTCGTTGATAGTTCCACACGCGGATTCTCTGTCCTCGTCCGTGCCCCTTTCTTCACAAGCAGATTGCCCTTCATCTATCTCCATCGAGCTGGTGTATGGTTTTTCGGTGATTTTACGGCCTGGTTCCTGATCTTCATTACTTCAGTGTTCATCGATTACGTTTATTTTTGTGTTTCTCCGATTTTTTCGGAGTTTACACAATTTTGTGATTCTGTGTTCGTGTTACACGTGCACTCCTTGTCTTTTTAGACTGCTAATTGGATTACTCCTTGGATATGTCCGTAACCAGGGACAGATGATGCGTCGGCAAAGGTAAGTGACATGTTTACTTATGAGCCTTTTTGTTTCGACGCGATTAGAGCAAACACTCGATTAAATAATTGCAAATCTAGCGCTGATTGCGAGGAATTGTGCGACTCCCTCGAGGAGATTATCGACACACTCCAACAGCCTGACAACAACACCACTGAGAGACTTAGGGTTATAAACGAGGCCCAATGGATAGCCTATAAGTGCTCGAGAAAGTCAAACAAACTATTAGTTAAAGAGTTTAAGGAACAATTTTCAAAGCTTGAGCAAAATCAAGCGCGTGTTCCCACTGCTACTGTGCCTACTAAGCCTAACAAGCTTAGACAGACCAAGCGTGCGACCGGTTCGCCTACTCCGGGCGGTCAGGGTAAAAAGCAACGTTCGGAGCAGCCGCTCCCCCCACCCACTTCCACTCTTTCCGAAGTAGAAACTTCGGCTATGGAAGAGACCAATTCCGAGGATGACTCGGGAGTACAAATTACACAGAAGGACGCCACTTCCACCGCCGTTCTTGGCGTGTCTGAAGATGCCGTTAAAGGCGACGATCCTTCAAATGAAGACGAGGGTGAATTTATATTAGTCACCAATAAGAAACGCGTTGCCTCGATCGTCATCGACGCAGGCAGAAACGCTACCGAGCTCCTCGACCAGCTAGGGAAACATACTGGTACTCCACTCGAGGGGCGCTTTGAAAACGGGAAACTCCGCATTTTCCCAAAGTCCGTTATTGAGCACAGGACAGCTCCAATCTTACATTGCGGAAAACAAGTTGCGGTCCCACACATTTGAGATGGACCATAACAAACAACTTAAATGCGTGATCAGAGGGTTACCCACTGATTTTGACCAGGTAGAACTAATGCAGGAACTCCGTGACTTTGGTTCGATCCCAGTCACATCACACTGCTAAAAAACAAGCAGACACAAGCCAACATGCCATTATTCCTGGTAACCCTTCCTAGAAACCCTGACAATCAGGGAATATTCAATATAACACACATAGGGTTTTTTAGAGTCAAGCCGGAGCCTCTAAATAAATCAAAAAATGCCTCCTCAGTGCTATAGATGCCAGGAGTTTTACCATCACTCTAGGTTTTGTAATAGAGCACCTAGATGTCTTAAATGCTCAGGGGGTCATCTCACCTCTGATTGTAAGAAAAATATTAAGGCCCCAGCTAAATGCGCAAATTGCAGCGGGCCGCACCCTGCAAAACTATTCAGGATGCCCCAAGAATCCCCATAACAACACAAACAACAAGAGGAATCCAACAAAGAAACCAGCCCGACAGGTGAACACCGGCGCACGCGCCCAGAACACCACACCACCCCAACAACTGTACTCGGCTGCAGTTAAGAAGAACACGAACCAAGAATCAGTTAACACAGCTAGTTGATGTCGCAGATGGCACAGATGATGACGCAGTGGGACAAATGTTGTCCATCCTCCAAACTAAAATTTAAAACCAAAATTCAATAATCACGCGAATAGTAATTCTCTCAGGTTTTTTAGCTGGAATGCTAATGGCTTGAAAAATAATTTGGAAGAACTTAAAGACTGCATTTTAGATTATCATCCTGACTTAATCGGGATCCAAGAAACACATCTTCGTCCTTCGGACAGAGTTAGCATTCCAAATTTCACTTGTCACAGAAGTGACCGCACAACACACAGAGGAGGGGCACTGCTCTCTTTGTGAAAAACTCAATCAGACACCACGCCATTATTAATAACTCTAACACCTTTGAAAATACATCGGTGGTCATACAAGCAGGGAACAACACCAAAATTACTGTGGCGTGTATCTATAGACCTCCACACGGCTCCATTAATACCACGGAATTCGATGCAATTCTCAACCATAACAACAAAGCCTTTCTATTCGGTGATTTCAACGCCAAACACCCGAACTGGAACCCAGGCAGGGCATGTACAAATGGTAGTATTCTATGCAATTGGGCCCTTGGGTCTGCATTGAATATTATCGCTCCCGACACTCCAACTCATTTCAACACCTATCATACTAGCAACATTTTGGACATCGGCTTTGCAGCTAATCTGTCTCACACTGATGTTTTTACAATTAATACTCTTAGCAGTGATCACGATCCAGTTATCTTTGATATTGCTACTAATAATGTGTTACCAGAAATACTCAGAACTTTAAAACCACAAACTGGACTAAATATCAAGATATAGTTTATCACACCATACCCGGTAACCCCACGATAGATGATCTGGACTCAGCCGTTCAAAATTATACCAGTATGATTGCTAATGCTCTTTCTGCTTCCACTTCCACTAGATTAATTAACACTCCTCACCTTCGCCTTCCTGACAACATAAGAGAGCTCATTAGGGCTAAGAACAGATTTAGGAAACTCTGGAATCAAACCAGATATCCACCATACAAACGTGAAGTAAATGCTCTCATTAGACAGATCAGGATAGAAATCAACCAACATAAAAACAGGACCTGGAAAAATTTCTTATCTACTTTAAATCCCCAGGACAATTCTCTTTATCATTTACATAGAAAGATCACTAAAAAACATACTGCCATCCCACCCCTCCATGGTTCGAGTGGGTTGGTATATTCAGATTTCGATAAGGCGGAGGCTTTCAAAGAGACACTTGAAGTCACTTTTCAGGAAAATGCCGAACCTTATAGTGATGACAAGATCGAAGAAGTCGAAAATTTAGTCTTTGACTATTTCGACAACTTCACAACAGACACACCACCTCCACTAACTTCTCCTTCTGAGGTACGAGGCATCATTAAGAAACTGAAGAATAGAAAAGCTTCTGGTCCAGACCAAATTCCCAATATCGCTCTTAAATACTTAACTTTAAATGCTATCACACATCTTACTAAGATTTACAATCAATGCCTCATTAAAAATCACTTTCCTACACCGTGGAAGCAAGCAAATGTAGTCATGCTGCCTAAATTAGGGCAAAATAACACGTTTCCACAAGGCTACAGACCAATTAGTTTATTAAACGCACTGCTAAGATTTTTGAACGAATAATTTTAACGAGAATACAAACGCACTGCAAAGCCATAGATTGCATTCCCCCTGAACAACATGGTTTCAGGGAGGGCCATTCCACGCTACACCAATTGATACGAGTTACTAACATTATTAATGAAGGTTTCGCTAGCAATTATACACTGTCGGTGTCTTTCTTGATGTCAAGAGGGCATTCGACAAGATGTGGCATGATGGCCTCACATACAAATTAATTAAACTCAACTTCCCTGGGTATTTAATTAAAATTATACATAATTATTTACGAAACAGAACCTTTCGTGTTCGCGTAAATAATGACTATTCAAATTTTGGTGCTTGCCAAAGCGGCACCCCCCAGGGTAGTACCCTTTCACCGTGTTTGTACAACATCTACACTCACGATTTTCCACACCACCCCACAGTTAGTACCTGCCTGTTCGCGGATGACTCCGCGGTGTTAACACAGGGTTCTCAGCTCAGTTACTCATTAAAAGCTATACAAAGATTCCTAGATACTTTAGAAAATTGGCTTACAGACTGGAGAATTGCAATTAATGTTGACAAATCTCAAGCAATAGTATTCCGGAAGTGGGGGCCATCGACCCTCCCTTTCCAACTCACACTTTTTTGATGACTACATACAGTGGGTTCCCGGTGTGGTAAAGTACCTGGTCTTACACTTAGATAGTAGACTAACCTTCAGAAAACACATCGACTATCTCGCAGATAAATTCTGGGGAAGATTCATTTGGCTATTTCCCTGGTCGGGAAAAAGTCTCCTCTCTCCCTAGAAAATAAAGTCATTCTTTACAAGCAAATTTTTGCGCCCCAGTGATTACTTATGCAGCCCCTGTTTGGGGAGCTGCAGCCCGCCACCCACATGAAAAAATTCAAATTGTTCAAAATAAAATACTTCGCGTTCATGACTAACGCACCTTGGTTACGTTAGAAACGACGTGATACACTACGATTTACACATGGAGCCGATATCTAGTTTCATCACTAAGTTATCCCAGGAATGTTTTTAGAACCATCGAAAATCACGATAACCCCATAATAAAAGCACAAACATTATTTACGTATCCACATCCTAAGTTAAAGTATGCTTATGCCACTACAAAGTGGGCTTTGCCTCTTAAACCTCCTTAGACACTACAAAAAACACTAATTTTATACATCTACAACACCAAATGCTCTAATGCGCCGAAACGGACTCTTAGTGAACTGTCACTGCCCGCCCGCTCATATTGGTTGCCTCCTCTTTTTTTGTTAGGTGATCGTTTTCCTTCCTTGCGCTTCTCCCGATTTCTCCCCGGTTCGTCCGCCCTGCGCGGCCACCTCGGAGCCAGTTCCTCTGCCCCCCACGCCGGGGGTTACTTGATTTTTTATTTTTCTCATGGATTTGCTATTCTTCACACTGGGTAAAAGCGCTACGCGCTGTAGACCCGCAAATTCTAATT
>BMAO01002355.1:0-29236 GCA_019973975.1 Trichonephila clavata
AATAGTATAAATAGCAGCAGCATTGATAAAAATTATTAGTTTTAATCAATGGATTCTCTCAAATTGTTCATCCATTTACTTTAATCTTGGCTGGACCATCTGGTAGCGGTAAAAGTCAGTTCGTTAAAAATTTAATTGAAAATAAAATGATTAAACTTTTCCTAAAAAAAATAGTTTGGTGTTATGGGGTTTATCAAAAGTTATATGAAGAAATGTCGAATATTTCTTTCATGAAGGTATTCATCTAATATGCACCAGTATTCGGATGCGTTAATTGTTATAGATGATCTTATGGGCGAGTTAGGGAATGATCCCCAATTAACAAAATTATTTGTAAAATATTCACATCACAGAAATTTGAGTATAATTTTTGTGGTACAGAATATTTTTCATAAAGGGAAAGAAATTAGAGAAATTTCCTTAAACGCTCATTATCTTGTATTATTTAAGAATCGAAGAGATCAATCCCAAATTACACATTTAGGGCGCCAATTATATCCTCGTAAAGTGAAATTTTTTCAAGAATGTTACACAGATCAAATGTATCAAAGCCGTACGGATACTTACTTATTGATTTAAAACCTGAAACTGATGAATCCTTGCGTGTGCGCACAGGTATGTTTCCTGGAGATGTTTTTTATGTATATCAACCTCGATAACCCATTACTTTGAAACAAATAAATAGATTCAAATTGTTAGATGAATATTCATTAGTTCGCAAGATGCCAGTGTGTTCTGAACAAACTTTAGAGCTCTTAAAATTAATTTCTTAAACAAAAAACTCAAAATCTATTTTGAAAAAGTGTTCAAAGAAGAAATAAAAACTTTGTGTGAGTGCGTGCTGAATGTTTTATGTGGTAACATATCGTTGACTAAAATTAAAAAAATCGCTTATCTCCCTATAAAGAAAGCTTAAGAAAGCTTTCTAACAAAAAAACACCTCTTTACGAGAAAAAGAAAATTTTAATTCAAAAAGGAGAAGGATTCCTATCTATTTTATTACCAGCAGCTATTTCCGTTATCAGCTCTTTAATTCAAAATGGAATTTAGCAAAAAATTTGTACTGGTACCGAAGAAAGAGCTCAAGTAGCGGAACACTTATCGGAACTTGATCAACGTATGAAAAACATTCTCCATAATAAGGATTTAACTGAAGAAGAAAAAGCAATACTCTATCTACAAGTTTTACAAAATATACACATTTTTCTGTTGAAAATCGAAAAGAGTCCGAATCAATTCCAACTGAAACATCTGTATCGGAAAATCAAGAAATGGAATCATTAAACGAAAATCTAAAAGGTTCAATAGTGAAGACAGAGAAAGGGCAGAATGTGAAGACAAAAAAAAGGAGTGTTAGAGGATAAAATTTTTAGAATTGTTCCACCTAGGTATAAAGAAAAAGCAAAAGATATTTTCCAGTTTTTAAAGCTTCAAGAATCTTTCAGTTGGAATTCTGATGGTGAAATTATTTACAAAAATACTGTTATTCCAGGAAGTAATATTGTATTCCTCGTAAATGATTTTCTACGGAACCGAAAATCGGCACCTGAAGGAAGATATGTATTTTTAAGTGCTTTGAATGATGTAAATTTACCGAAACATCTAGATGTAAATAAAAAATTGTATAAGAATAACAAAATTATCAAAAAACCAATAATGTATGCTCGCAGAAATGCATGGTTGAAACTTTGAAATAAATGATAATCATTTGATTTAAAAAAAATGTCTCTTTATGATTTGAACAGTTTTCTTTTGCAGGTGAAAATATACTTATTTAATAAAATTTAAAAGTTTCAAATAGATGATAATTAAATAAAATTATATTAATTTTTTGAGAAAAAGAAATTTATCATAGAAAAAAAATATTAATTTTTTAGGGAACAAAAATATTTTATCATAGAAAAAAATATGAATTTTTTAAGGGGAAAATTATTATAAAAATTATATTAATTTTTTTTTTGAGAAAAAAAAAATTTATCATAGAAAAAAAATAGTAATTTTTTTAGGGAAAAATAAAAGAATATAATAGAAAAAAAATAAAAGACACAAATATTTAGTTTCATTCCATTTTTTTTTATTTTTTTATTTTCTAAACACAAATCTTACACCATATCGCTTCTTTACAAATTGATACATAATAAAATCATTTATATACAATTGATTTAAAATATAATGCATAGAATAGCCTTGGCTGCGTTTGAATAAAAAAGTAAATACAGTATTGTCCACAAACATTGGATGTTGGTGATTGAAACACTTTGGAATTCCATAATACATCTAAATAGGTAGTAGTACTAATGTTATAGAATGCAGGAGGTTGTCCAAACGAGTCATAAAATTCTAATTCTCTTTTATCATTCACAAATAATGCTAACCAGTGGGTTCCAGGCTGCGATGAGTCATCAGAATTTACAATAGCACACATGTTTTCTTGCAGAGGAGGGATTGTATCTCTAGAATAAACACCTTGGAAATAGGGGGACGTGGCCTTCTCTTGAGATAAGACTGTAAACAGTTGCATTCCATCCATTCTTTAATTTCCGAAATCATACAAGATATTTCTCGATTTGTTTATTTCGATTAAATTTTCAAACTCGGCGAAAACGATAACACATACGGTTTGTTCTAAAGATTTGCTGAATTTTAGTTCTAATCGCAAATTGCTATGTTTTATCAAACTTAAATGTTCTCCTGAGGAACATAAATCTGGTGAGAGGTTAAATCCAAATAATGTATTTGAATCTTTATATTCTTTTCTAGAAATAAATATACCTCTGTCTTGACCCATTCGATCTGTCCAACGAATAGAGTTTGATAGGCACGTATGTATTGATCTTTAGAAAAATCGAGTTCTAATGGATTGTGAGGCACCGGTTGTCCATCCACATACACTCCAACAAAATTTAAATTAAAATGTTTAAACTCATAGGGAGATTTTGAAAATGCGCCGTGAAAAGCTTCATTATCAACACATCCTACAAAAACTTTTTTCGGCATTTGGCCTGAAAATATGTTATCTTGAATAAAAGACATGCTTCCTTTAGGAATCGAATACACTTTGCACAGAACTCGGTTAATGGGATATTTTGCACTTGTTTTTTCCAGCGCTTTCGCATGACCAAGAATAACTCCAGGATTCACGCGAACTTTTCGTATGAATAAAGAAACATGATCCAAAACAACTTTAAATCCTACAGATCCTTGCAAACAAAATTCGGGTTTGCTTCGTATTAATTTTATTTTTAAATCCACTAAATTGAGTAAAAGACGATCTTGATGAAATAAATCTGAATGTATGCAACCAATCATGTCTACAGTTGCACTTTCTTTAAAAATTCAGTTCTTTTCTTGAGACCATCATCAGAATCCTTGTAAAATAGTTCAGCCGTTAATTGGGAAGTTTTGCTGTCGTATCCATGGTTTAAGAGAGTTTCAATATAAGATCGGTAGGGATATGTATTACTGGAATTGGAAACCACGCGATCATTTAAGGATACATCTACTTGAGAAAATAATGAATGTAGAAATAAATTCACAGGTCCTATAGTATCATCTTTAGTAATAGGTGTATTGTCCACTTTTACTATTTTCGCTTTTACATATAATTGTGTTTGACTGAGATCTATGTAATCTTCTGCACTTCCAGAAATGTGAAATTCTACAGGTGCGTTATCGAAAACGTTAGAAAGAGGGTGAAATTGTTTCCACTGCCCATCTTGAATAACTGTTTGAGTACCGGGTAAGTTGAAAAGTTCCAATTCAGATTTAACACATTCAGGAGAATCTTTGAGAATAAATGCCATTTTTACGAATCGAAAATATCGCGTACACTCACTTTACGTGCTTTGGATGAAATGAATTTTTTCTGTTTCTTACACTTTCTTTTATACTGTCCTTTCCCCACCATAGATTGAACTCTATCAATAGCTTTCTGAGCTAATTTTTTCCCACTTTCTCTGCTTCTTGTTTTTACGGCTTCTTTAAATTTTTCTCCTGACAATACATCAGAGGCAACACGACTCCCTGTCCTTAATACTTCTTTTCCAATAGTTTTACCTCCTTTTACTAAAAAAGGTAAGGCCGCTCTAAACAATCGGCGAAATATTCCTCCGATTCCATAACCCTTTTGAAAACTAATGCCCTTGTAATGAGTCAGACCCGAGCCGATCTGACCTGCATAATGGTCCTCAAATCTTTTAGTACAGCAAACGTATGGTAAGCTCATCTTGGCGCTTTTATCTTCAAATGAGGGTATGAGAAAAGCACTGCTTTATTTATAGTATTTGTCTCATGCGAAAATGAAGCACTATGATCACTTTACCTCTTTCAAAGGGAACAAAATCACCTGAATTGAGTCTCAGTTCAGCTTGAATCGTCTGAAACGAGTGTCTCACTAAAGGTAAGTATTGAGGTCTATCATAATATTGACTAATCGTTTCCCCGTCTTCACCTTTAGTTCGAACGATTCGTAATAAAGGAGCTTGTGTATCTCCCACAATTTGAGGTGAAATTAGATCCGAGTAAACGTAAAAAACCGAAAAATTAGACCATGCATCAGCAACGAATTCGCTTTTCATATTACCCGTTATGATTGCATTGCGTTTGAACCCTAATAATTCTCCTAAGTTCTCTAAATGAAGACTGCTACCTCGAATCGCATTCATTTTCACCCGTTTCGATGCTTTATTGTAAGTTATTGTGAACCGACTAGGATTTTTTGGTAAAGCAAGCTGTATGGCTGATATAATATCAAACATTGTTTCATAACACCCCACATCAATTGTTTGCTTAACGGTTGAAGAAATATTACCGTCACCCACTTTGTATCGAAAATAATTGTTAGTTTCATTTACGTTAAGCCAAGAATGAGGGTAGATGATTTCAGACAATCCCACTTCCCATTCACCATTTAAATAAACGGGGGAGGGTAACTGAGTTTTGAAATGAGATATTTTGTTTTCTGGAAAGAAATGCATAGAGCTATCAGAAGGTAATGTTACGTAGAAAGACATTTTGAAAATGAGTCCGTAAGAAAAAAATTTAACTATTTATACTTTTTGAATATCAGTCACCCAATCATTAAACTTTTCAGGATAACCTAAAAATTTAACAAAATATTCAGTGATTCCTCGTCTTTTTCTTTGTTTGATGACGTTCTCTACAGGATAGAAACCAGAGTCGACAACTTTTTGTAATTCTGCTTCATAATAAGTACCTTTAATCTCTTCACCTTGTAAATCTCTTAATCTATAAACGATCGGAATTCTTTGCACGATTTCATAAACTGCGAAAAGTTCTCGACTCCAGTTTTGTTCATATCCTTTTTCAAAGAGAAGTTTTTGCTTATTAATGCGCACAACATCGCCAATTTTAAATTTAGGGGCTTTAGGTTTCTCATTTCTTAGATCACCATATAAATTATTTAATACTTGCTTCCTGTTATGCCTACTTACAGAAGCAGGCTCCATTTTAATTGAACGGTGATACGAGTGATTATAACTGTGCATTAATTTATCAATGACGTCAATGTAATTTTTAGTATTAAATTCAGTGAAATATTTCCACATTTTTGTTTTTAACGTCCGATTAAACCTTTCAACTACGCTAGCTTTAGTTTCGTTATTTGTAGAAAAAAATTTTACACTCATATTTTTCAAATAATTTTGAACTACTTTATTTAAAAACTCCTTACCGGCATCTGTTTGCAACACTTTAGGCTTCCTTTCTTTAAAAATAATTTCTAGCGCAGACTTTACACTTTTTCCAAATTTATCTTTCAGAGGAATTGCCCATGCAAATTTTGAAAATAAATCAATGCAAGTTAACAAATACTTATAACCCTTATTAAATTCTGCTAAAGATTGCATATCGACTAAATCCACTTGAAACTGACGATCAATATCACTTACAAATACTCGATTCCGCTGAAACTTATGCCGAACAGGTTTATGAAGAGTGTAAGCATCTTTCTGTGATAACCAATGCTTTACATCTTTTTTACTATATTTCCCTTTTAAAGAGCGATGTAATGCCTCCACACCTCCGAAGCTACTTGGAACTTCGGGATTTTCGTAAAACGCTGCTAAATCTTGATACATTGTTACCGACGAACAGAACTTGATTGAATGACTATTACAATGAATAGTTATGCAATTTATACTTTTTGGGAAAGGCAAAGGGATTATGTTTAAAAGCATGAACATAAATTTTCCTTACTTTTATACAAAATACTCTTATTTGTTTTTTAAACGTGAAACTTATTTCAACACAAATATTAAACTAACAAACAACAAAAATGATATTAACTCAAATCAAGCATAAAAAAAAAACATTTTATTCAGATTTATAGGAACAAAATACTGTGTAAAACTTATAAAGTCAGTATGCAATATTTTTTAAACAAAATCCTCATAATATTCAAAACAATCAGATGGACATAACATATGTCTTACTTCTCTTAAAATAATATCTAAGCGAAGATTTTCCAAAAAATTTTCAGTTACATAATTTACAGGTTTTAACAGTAAAAAGTGTACATTTTCAAAAAGATTATTATAAAAATAATCAGCTATCTCATTAGCTTCCAGTGACAAAACATGTGAATTAAATGTTTCTTCTCGGTTCCCCCATAACTCCTCAGCGAGTTTCTGAGGTTGATTCAGTCCTTTTTCGTTCAGGAGGCTACAAATAGATTTTTTCAAAATTTACGTCAAGTATCGTTGACCCAGACTAACGTCCAAAGAAAAAGGTAATGCGTTTTTTATGGGACCTTCACAGAAGGTTTTATATGCAGTTAAAAAGTCCATACACAGAAATACATTGTCTATAACGGCATTTTCAATAGCACCATATTTTTCAATCATTTCAGCCCACTGCTCTCGGGATATGCTGATTTCTTTAAAAGTAGGCTCTTTATTCGGACCGTATTTAATGCGCTTAAAAGTAAAATTAGTGAAGTTCTCACTTGTTATTTGAATGTGCCGTTCAGGAGGGAAAAGTCCACTTGGTAATTCCTCCAGTGATTCCGGTACTTTCTTTTTACGCATGATATATTCGATCCACTGTGGGTCTAATGTTATTCCCTCAGGAGTTGGGTAGTAGGTTTTTCCATACTTCTTGAAACGCCTTATGTGTACTGATACGGAATCATAATAGATGCTTGCAAAGACAAAAACATCATCTCCAATTGGAAATACTCCATCTGGTATGCAATCCTCGGTAAATTTTCCATACTTCTGAAAATAATATACCAAAAATAATGAGGATTAGAAAAGTGTAAAAAACATTATAAACATTACATATCAAATTTATTTAATTTTGTTACTTACTTTTGAAACTTCTCTTCTTGCTTTCTTATTTGCAGAAGATTCCACGACCTTTCCAAGCTTTCGTTGTTCGCTATGTGTTTCAGACATTGTCAATTTTTTTTTCCTTTTCGAATACAGTCCGTCGCAGTACTGACAAACGAAATGAATCTTGAACCTAAGATGTGACAAGGGTCTAAAGCATATTGACCGAATTACACTTGAACGGAGTTCGCTGAGTGGTTGAAAGCAATGTATCCATCCGCTCTAAGCATTGAGATAATTTCTGACGTAGAATTCAGTCGCCGTCTTGTAGAATCAAGATCAGACAAGCTAAGACAAGTTCAATCGTAAACCGTTCACACGCTGATTACGAGTATTCTACGTCACATTTTTACTGTGTATGTGTAATCATTATACCGCATTAAAATTTACAAATTATTAAAATAATATAAGTGAAATATTTTTTTTTATTTCATTTTAATTAAGAAAATGTCGCCATCTGCTTCGCCTGCAAAATTAAATTCATGAGATTATAAACCTAAGTTTTCTTCAGGTCTGCATGCCTTCATAGGACAATGGTTAGCGTAACTGAAAAACTATTGTCCTATGGAGACATTTTGTTCTGGGGCTGTGAGTTTGAATCTGGATTTATTATTATTTTTTTTATTTGAGCGTTATTTTTTCAATCATTTTAAAATCTAATAATTAGTGTATAGTTTAACCAATAGGTGGCGCCATGAGCACTTTAAACATTTCAATAAACTTTTTTTTACACATTTAAAAAACAACTCAACTTAGCAGCAGGAGGGAAACAACTCAACAGCAGGTGAAAACAACTCAACTCCCCCATCAACTCGAAAACCAAAACCATAGCAGGAGGGAAACAACTCAACTCCACGCAGCATCCACAGGAGGAAAACAACTCAACTCCCCCCATCAACTCGAAAACCAAAACCATAGCAGGAGGGAAACAACTCAACTCCACGCAGCATCCACAGGAGGAAAACAACTCAACTCCCCCTATCAACTCGAAAACCAAAACCATAGCAGGAGGGAAACAACTCAACTCCACGCAGCATCCACAGGAGGAAAACAACTCAACTCCCCCTATCAACTCGAAAACCAAAACCATAGCAGGAGGGAAACAACTCCGCGCCTGCGCCTGTGCCTCCACAGGAGGAAAACAACTCAACTCTGCGCCTGCGCCTGTGCCTGTGCCTGCGCCTGTGCCTGCGCCTTTACCGCAGAACCGGCTTTTCTTACCTACTCATGTTAAATCTGTCAAGAGTTCAAATGTTTTCTCTTTGATGTGGTAGTTAGGAGAGGGGGTACCAGCTCAGGTGTCGTCCGTGTCACTTGACCATGGCTCAAAATTATGCGGTCCGTCGCCAAAAGCCCTCGTGTATAGCTGAACGGTGCGACGTTAATATTTACTCACTCGGTCGTTTTATAGAAGGGTTTTCGTGGATAGTGTATGTGTGTGTTGGATATAAAAAAAATTAGTTGGGTTCGCAATCCATTTGAGATAACGGATACAACTGTATAGAAGTTAACTTTGAATGAAGAAGAAAAACTATATTATTTCATCCTGTAATAATCGAAATTTAGTTTTAAAACATCCGGAAGAGTCAATTAATTCATTTTGGATTAAAATTAGAGGCGATTATCTCATAATATCGACAAAAGTTTTAAAATATTGTTATAATTTTCTGCATATAATTTGTGTGGATTCGAATTTTCAGCATTCACAAATATAAACATGAAAAAAAGATCGAGACTTTTAAATGTAGATGACGAAATGAGAGCGGCATTATCATTTTTAAGACCCAATATAAACAAAATTATCAAAAATCATCAAGCTCAAATTTTGCATTAAATGTGTTATTATAATTTATTTGTAATTAATTATTCAATAAACATTTTGTTGTCTTTGGCGTACATAATATTTTATTTATATAACATTGAAAATTATAATCATAAACTATTTTACATAGTCTATTACAGATAAATAACATTCTTTTAAACTTATTTTATTGTTAGTGTGCCGCCAAATTTTGCAACTGTTAAAAGTGTGCGGCAACAGAAAAAAGGTTGAGATTCACTGTTATGTACGCTTAAAGTTAGCAAATAAAAAAATTTCAAAAGCGAGATATTTTCTTATAAATAAATTGATGAACACGTTTTCAGGTTAAAATGAGCCCCAATATCGTGACTTATTCAGCAAAAATTTACTAAAAAAAGGAAGCTAAAATTTATATAACACAAAAAGATTGTTATTTTTATTGTATACTTATACCACATCCTTTTCCTTAGATTTCTTAATAAAGTCACTTTCTGCATGCCCTTAAACTGTATTCTTGTAAAAGACAGTTTAAGTGCATGCAGAAAAATGTTTGGAAAGATGTTTTGCATCTCTTTCCAAAATATGTTTGAAATAAAATTTTACTGGGAATATTCTTGTCTTTAATCCATTGAGCAACAGTAGAAGAAAATGCTCATTCTATAGAATTGTTGCATTTTAGAAAAAACAAAATAAAGCAATTAGAATTTTTAAAAAATTCCGAGGACTTCTAGTGTTTTGACGTTTTTTTTTAAAACTTATTCGAAATATTTGGCTTAAGAACCATTTTCCGTAAAACATTAAAATAAATACTATTTATAGAAGTGAGTTTTAGAATGCTATACGTACTCACAGCTACATTTATTCTAACTTTTACATAGATTCAAAAAGCAAAATATGTTCTTATAATAAATGCATAGTTAAGAAATCGGAAAAGTTTTTAACTTCATGCTATTGAGTAAAAACTTAAAATTTTAAATAATAAAATTCATAAAAAATAATAATAATTAATAAATAAGTCTCTAATATTTTTTCATTTTTTGATGCCATACCTATAAATATATATGATTATGTGTTATATTTCTATCAGTCATTTCTTTATTAGGTTATCGGAAAGATGTATATATACGTCCGGGGCAATTAACGCTTTGGCTGAGCGAGACATTAATATACGCCGGTGGCACTTAAGAAAAAGTCGTATTGCAGCTTTGGTGGCAAAGTATCGTAGAATTCAATTCAATACATAGTTATTTGTATGGAGGAGGGGGGGGGGCGGTGAAAATTACGGTTGAATATTGGGTCGTAAATATTGAAAGTTTGAGAAGCACTGGATTAAAGGGATGAAAATCAAATTGAAGCCCCGGGTTGAAGAACGTTTAATTTCGCTACATTGTCTCTGACGTTAACATCAATAAACTGAGTCTAGACGAAGGTTCATTTTTATTTGTTTATTAATAAATAATGTGTATTGCCCTTCACAAATAGAATATTATTTTGAATAGAAGTTACTCCCCTTTAGTTGAGAGCTGCATATATGTTGAATGAATATAAAAAGACCAATATAAATTCTTAATGGGATTTCTTGTGGATCTCTACCAGGACACTTAAGTAGAAATTAATCAAAGTAAATCTCCATGGAGACCTTACAACATGATAAACCCTGAATATTGATTTAAGATAATTAAAAAGTATATTATTTTCCATACTTCATAATTTACATTTTTTTATAAAAAAAAAAATCAGAAAAGGTTTTTCTAAATTTGCGGTCGATGTGATTATTGAGGTTTAAGTATCAAATTTTAAAACTACAACCACATATGAATTGAACCATCCAAGTCTTTTTCCAGCTCAAAGCACTGTTAAGCAAATATCTTAAATGCATTTTTAGTGAAATACGTTTAACGCGAAAACGCTTAAGACGAAATATCGTGTGAGTCGAAGACGAAGTATCGTTGTATCTCGTCGAAATAAAACAACGGTCCCGATAAACTATTATATTATTTTCATGCATTTTTTTCTCTTGACACGAAAAGATTTTCCTTCTGGGCTAGAGAGGATATTAAAACTGAGCCGACAATTAATGAAATGTTTGAGAAAATTTCTGTGTTATTGGACTGTCGTACTGTATCATCGGAAGAATTCATTGCAATAGATGATGATAATGTGTGCACAGTCCCAATCATGACAGACAAAAATTTAAGAGTTTGTCCAAAGCTCAAAAAATCTCATTGATGCAGATTCCGACGATGAAAATGAAAGGAATAATTCAGCTCCTGTTCCCACATCATCCGAAAGGAGGAACGCCATAAAAAGTGTGCGCAGTTATTTAGACGCACATTCTAATGGTGAAATGAATAACAAAATGGACGGTATCGAACAATTTTTCTCAACAATTTGATGCTAAAAAACAATGCAAAGAAAAAAATATCAGATTATTTTATCAAAACAATAAATGCTTTTCAAAAAATTTGAAAATTTTGCATTTAATTTCTATAAGCTCTTGTGAATGATGTTTTTGCTTGATTGATTTTTTAAATATATGTACATATACATATCTATGTAAATAAAATAAACTCGAATAAACTTAATGTTGATATATGTTTTTTTGCTTGTTTTTTTTTTGTGCAATATCCTGTAATACGAAAAAATATTTCAGTTCCTTCAGTTTTGTGTTAAGCGATTTTCACAGTAGTTCCGTCTTTATTACAAAGGAATTGTACAATAAAATATTCCTTTCCAGTGTTGCAGTAATTCATAAACTGTTACGATTTTATGAGTGAATCGAAAACTTTCTTTCTTACGAAAATTAATTACAATTTTAGTTAATATCTTTTAATAAAAATATTAAAATGTATTTGTCGCCTTAATAAACGGAAGAAAGATTTCATTTTTTTAAAACAAAATCATACAGCTTCCGCTGTTATAATATCCCCGTACATCAGATAAAATTATGTAGTTATTCTTGCCCCAAGCTCAGGTACGTCTTAAGGCCTCTAAAGACTCTTAAATTGCAAAATTTTCAATTTTTTGAAAAAAAATGTATGCTAAAGCCTCAACATTTCCGTGCATTTTGATACCAAAAGTTTGTTGATACTGTAAAAACTTCTGAAGTTATTGAGAAATAACCAGTGAAATTTAAACAAAAACCCTATCTCTTTCGTATTTTTAACTTCATTTTTCTCAAAACAACAGATTTTAGCTTGTGCGCAGGATTTCTCAGAAACTATTTATGATATCGATTTGAAATTTCATACACGTGTTTAAAATAAGGCTCTTTATAACTTATACTAAAATTTTCAAAAAAAATTCAGAAATTTTTTAAAAATTTTAATTTAATTTAATTTTTTTCTTAAAAATTAAAAATTTTCGTTACAATTGTATTTAAAAATATTTTTTCCCCTCTAAATTTCTAAAAAGTTAGTATAACTTCGAAAGTGAACATTTTTGTACCAAGTTAAATTAATTTTGTAAATTTTGATCAATTTGGTACTTTAGAATCCTGCGCGGTGTAAAATACTGATTTTTATATTTTTAAAAAATTGTCCAATTTTTATTTTTTTATAACTCTTTTAATTATTTCTCAAATTCTCCAGAAATTTGAGAACAAATGTAAATATATGTGATTATCATGTGATAAAAATTTCAAATGATTGTTTTGCTTTATTGTTAAGTTACATTGGTTTGAAGAAGGGTGTTTTTTTCCAGTGCATCCTAAGAGAGTTAAGGGTCCTGAGAGGGCTTAAGGCATGGGTCAACTGGGCCTGGGCCCATGGCCTCGGACACAATAATGGTGGTTCGACTCGGCCTTAATAAGATCATGATTCGAATAACTTCTAAGGCCAAACGTTTTTTTCCCGGTCATATTCGACGAAAAACTGAGAATTTAGGGCAATATGTTAACTGGCTACATGTAATGTCCCTCGTCCATGTACAGGTATAGGCCTACCACTATACTCCGTCAGTCAAAAGGCGATAGTCGATCGAGGTGGTTGTGCGATTGTGTCATGCACATTTATTTTTTTCAGGTTATTCAATGTACGAGTATTTGACAACGCATGCTATGTACTGTCCACTTTTAAGGGTCATAAGTGGGGCCTACATTTATATAAGGGCTCAGGGCTTACTTTTGAGTAGGGGTCCAGAAGAACTCTTAAGACGTCCCTGCCCAAGATGTTTATCATTCAAATTAACTAGCACGGAGTTATTTGGTACTTTTCCAACATTTACTTTTTCCCCCCAACTTACTAAGGAATTTACATTCGTAATTTTCATACTTTGATCTTTTTTGTTAATCAGTCCTCAAGGAAAATATTGCAAGCATCTTAAATAGCTAAGTTGTTGCTGTTGCTTATGCCACCTGTCTGACGTAGTCAGATCGAGGCCCACGAAATTCATCATGGCAACGGGCTAGAGATACGTCTGTCATTAGCCTAAGCTTTGCGCCCATGAAGGTGACAGCACGATTTTGCTCACGATAGATGGTGACCCCTTTCGGACCCACAGATTTAACGAGCACGTGCTCCGTTTGTACTCGGAGGGTATTTGGCATCGAACCCATGCCTTCCGGTCTGGCATCCGATGCTCTAACCACTAGGCAACCCTCGGCTCATAAATAGCTAACTTAGAACTAACAAACAATTTAGATAAATTAATTATTTACAAAATTTCAACATTTTATCTATTGAGGAACAAATTAAGGTACATCATTCTGATAAGAAAATATTTTTTAAGTACCTGATGTCCTATAACATTTACAGAGTAAAAGTAGTTATATCGCTTGAAAAAAAAGCAGTGATTGCAATTCTGTTTTATTTTTCTTTTATCTCTATTTAATGATGACTTTTTGACTGTAACTGATAAATATTGCAAGTATTGCTAATACTAATTTTCTGAAATAATTATATAAAAATGGCACATATTTTAAATTATCCATTTGATTCTCATTAGTGCCATTACATTAATATGTAAGCCTTGGTAAATGTATGACTGTTTTTCCATACCGTTTTCAATCGTCTGGTTATTCTATACAAAACACATGTTCCATTTTAAAATCATTCTAAATGGCGTTGGGGTACATCCGTGGATTCAAAGACTGAAGCAAAATTTTTTCAACATTTATGACAGAATCTAATGTTAAAGTACTAAAAAATATTTACAGAATGTAACAACAAAATTCCAAGAATTAGAGAATTAAATAATTAATTATCAAATAAGGGCAAATTATTTACACTACTTTAATCAGTGCCGATTTTAAGCTCATTTCGGGCCCTGGGCGCAGAAGATCTACAGGCCCTCTTGGCATTGGCGGATCGAATTTTATAACCAGAAAATCTGGTTAAGTCCAGCTTATCCGAGTGCTTCCGGGCCCCTGGGTGCCCAATGGATAAAACGGCACTGATTTTAATAAACATTTTAAATAATTAACAAAAAATTGCGATGTTTAAAAATTTCTAATCTGTATTTTACAACTTACATCGAGAATTCGAATAATTAATTAAAAGTATAAAAAAAAAGAACTTACCATACAATTTTTTTCAATTAAAATTTTCTATTAACTGTGCACAACATTTAAGATTACAATCGATTCTGTATGATCTCAGAATAAATTTTTTGTTATGGTTTTTGTAATTGCTAGTTCTTTTTTGGTATATGTAGAAGTAATTCAAATAAGTTATACATTAAAGTGATGCTGTTGATTTTTTTTTTTTTTTTTTACTGAATCGGATTTTTTAATTAATTTATTTATTTCAAGGCAGTAGTCACTAAAAGTAGTTTTCCAAACGTGGAAAGAAAGCATTTTAAGCTTGAAGAGAAATAATAATCAGTGAAATGTGGGTGGAGCCACCTAGTGTCACAAATCAAGATTAGAAGACCTACTCCAAAATACATCCTCATATAGTTTTTAAATGAACAATAAACATGCAATAAAAGACGAATGTAAAATATTTCTGCATAAACGCGTAAAATAACGTAAATAGTCAGTAATTGTTGCATAAAATATTATTAAAAATTTGTATTCCAAGAAAATTTCTGCAAACACCAAAAACACGTTTTATATTAATACAGCTATGACAAAGCCAGTCTCAATAACATACGTCCTTAAAATATTTGTTTAGGTTTTAATGAAGAATTCTAATCGAAAATTATTTTCTAAAAGCATTATTTTTATATTTTTATTACAATAATCAAACAATATAAATAGTAACTAAATCATCTTAGTATGAAACATGTATGGAATATATATATATATATATCAATTACATGCATTTAACTAAGATTTTACGATTCCTAAAATATACGTCATGTATTAATAAAACTACATGTTTTTTACTATATAATGTACCGGAAATAAACATAAAAATATTAGCATCTATTCAATGAATACATTCGAGCAGGAAAAAAAAAAGAAAAGAAATCGATTAATCTGATTGTAAGCAAGAAAATAGGTTTTTAAAAGAAAGGTGTCCACACATAAACACCGCAATTATTATTAACGTTTTTTGGATTCCTTCCTATAAGTAACAGTATATTTATGCAGCGTTTAGTCACAATGAAAGTATGAACATGTTTGAAAAATCTAAATATTTCTATCCTTTAAGAAAATAAATTAGAAATCATTAACAATTTTTGCCTGAATTATCTAGAATTAAGTGAAAATTACTGTCATAATTTTTGGAAGTTTAATTCCATATTAAGATACTTATGATATGTGATTATTTTACTTTTCTATAAATAATTATATCAAAAAATAATCAAACATCCATAATGCAGTGATTCTCAGTATTTTTTTTTTATTTTTTAGATACACTTTTAACAATTTTAAAATTTGGCGGCACACTGTCAATAAAAATAGGTACAAAAGAATTTTAACTGTTTATAATACTCTATCGAAAATAGTTCATGAAAATAATTTTCAATGTTAAATAAAATAATATGTACGACAAAGACAACAAAATCTTTCTTGAATAATTAATTGCAAATTAATTTTATTAAATACATAATTTGAGCTTGATGGTTTTTGATAATTTCGTTTGATTTGGTCGTAAAAATGATCATGCCACTCTCATTTCGCCATTTACATCTAAAAATCTCGATCCGTTTTTCATTTTTATATTTGTTAGTGCTGAAAATCTGAATTTATACAAATAAAATGTAGAAAATTGTAACATTTTTAAAGTTTTCTTGGTTATTATTGGATAATTATCTCTAATTTTAATCCAAGATGAATTAATTGATCCTTCCGAATGTTTCGAAATTAAATTTCGATTATCTCAGAGCGAAAAAAAATGAGTTCTTCCCAGTGGCGGATTAAGCGGGTGTCGGACCTGACGGCCGCCAGGGGCCCCAAGCTTATGAGTGCAGAAGGCCAGCGACAAACCGACCACGCCACCTTGGAACACGAAATGAAAAGAAAACAAAGATACAATGAAACTCCCGCTAGAAATTTATCGAGATGCAAGAGAAATCCTAAGGTAGAAAAACTTTTGAAAATATTTTTAACAATACCGATATCAAACGCATCAGATGAATGATCTTTTTTAGTTTTAAAACGTGATAAAAAATACTTTTAGAAGTACTATTGGAGAAAAGACAAATTGAACAACATGGCCATATTATATACAGAATAAAATGTTTTGGACAAAATAGATATGGTAAAAATAATTGATGAATTTGCCAAAAAGAAATCAAATTGTGTATCAATACTGTAAGCTCTTAAGTAAGGTTTTTAATTTCTTTTTATATACAGTTAAGAATTTTCTTTAACCGATGAGTTTTATTATAGCAATACATTTTATTTTGAGAATTTAAAGTAGCGACTCTTTTCACTATTTTATTTTCTTAAATCTTAAGCCCATGGGTCTCAAACCTTTTACCGCCAGGGCCTCCAACTACCTTAATCCCGCCTCTAGTTCTTCCTCTTCATTCAAAATTGATTCATATACAAATGTATCCGTTATCACAAATAGATCACGAACCCTATCAAATTTTTTATATTTAAATTTGGGAAGTAATGAATAACTCTGTCCTCTAGTGTTGTCAAACAGTCAATAACAATTTTTTGAATAGTTTATTTCTATAAAACGGTCGAATGATTCGGTTCCGTACTTTTTTACTTTTTTTCTCATAGTATGATTAATAATTTAAAGTAATGAATAAATCTGTCCTCTAGTGTTGTCAAACAGTCAATAACAATTTTTTGAATAGTTTATTTCTATAAAACGGTCGAATGATTCGGTTCCGGACTTCTTTACTTTTTTTTCTCATAGTATAATTAATAATTTAAAGACACAGTGGTTGAGAAACACTGCTCTAATGTATTACAATTTTCTTAGTTACGACTGACATAAATCTGGACTTTTCTTAACATAATTTTATCTTTTTATAATAATTACAAGCAAAGTGTTTGTGTGTGTTGCTCTCATCCTCACGATAAAGAAACATGGATATTCCCAGTAACGCGTCCCTTCTATGCAATCAGAGTATATCTAAACTGTACTCAAATATACAATACACTGATCTGAAAAGCAAGTTCCAACCAGCCATGACATTTCAATTTTATCCTTTTAGACTAATTCGTCACACATAGTGAACAGTACGACGTCTCGTTTTTCATAAATATATCTGATATGGCGGGTTGGTCGTGCGGAGCGACTATTTAGTCATGGACCGGTCCTGTTGAAGATGCCTAAAAGGTATACAGTACCAACAATGCAATACCCCGACAAATAGAGCTGTTGTATGTAAAATATAAAATAGGGATTTTCTCTCAATAAGAACGTTCAATTTTTTTATTATTATATTTTCCTGCTTACATAGGAATCTATGTAAAAGGAGGCATACTTAGCAGGTGCGGATTGTAACTATTTTTCACAAAAGATATTTTTCCTTAAAAAAAAAGTCTGGTTAAATAAAGTGTAGAGGTTTTATATCTAATTTCCGTGGAGTTTCCATGTACTGATTAATTGACATTTATCCATATTGACTATGTTTTTAAAATAACAGGGAATATAAAAAGCACGCTTTCATTTGATTGTTTCAAGTAAAATTTGATTTTTAATATTTAATATGTGTGTGAGCGTATATATTCCAATTTTTCTTTTCAAAAATTAAATGTGTTAGATGATTAACATACAGGCGTAAAATTAAAACTGAAAATATCTACACCGGATATCCCAAAACTCAACTTCAAGCGAATACTGTGTGAAAAGAGGGGGGGGGGATTAAATGATGACCAGCACATTTTTGAAAATGGGAAAACTGGCATTCTTAATCACATCATTAACTCAAATTTCCCAATGTTAAAATGAATTTTTCACTAACTGATCTTACACAGCCGTACTATTATTCACACTCACTTATCAGACAAAAAAAACTTACTGGTTTAGTTAAATTAACGCAGTTCGCGTTTGAGTAGGGGTTTGAGAAAATTTCACATATCTTAGACTTTCCATAAAAAGAAAAATATTGCACACAACTCTAGGGAAGTTTCTCAAAAGACATTAGATTTACAATTAGACATTCCATTTAGATAAGATTCCAAAATGGTACAACACTTGCTCCATAACAATCATAGAGATTTTTTTTTTAATTTTCAAAACAACTTCATTCTAAAAACATTTCTGTTGACATCCTCCATCACATCATTAGGTACTGTGACTACATATTCCATAATTTTACAGTAAGTTTTTCACTGTGTTTTTACACTCTCATGTCTATGAATTAAGGATAATGCATGTTCAGGCAAAGAAAATGTCAGAAGCAAAACAAATGAGACTTATTTGTAAAGACTTTGTATTAAACAAAAGGTAAAGAGCAAAAAAATATGCTAGATGTTTGATATCATTAATAAAAATTGCGATTCTTTCTCCTTGGAGCTAATTACAGAAAAAAAAACAGTGCGTGTATCAGTGGAACCGCGGTAGAAGTTAACCTCTTTGACTTATATGTATTAAATCGTATAATTAAGTTTTATTTTAAATTAATATTATATATAATTAACAAATTTATTATTATTATTATTATTTCAAAGTTTTTTTAAAAAAAATAGTTAGGATGGAAAAGGTGTAAGTAAAAAAAACGAAATTTTCATTTGCAATACATAGTACTAAAAAAATTAAGAATTCGATTGTGTTGAAAAATATACTTGTACCTGTAACTCTCGCCTCTTGATACAAAAAAAGGAATGAACTTTTAATTTGTTTTTTCTAATAATCTCTAAAATTGTAGTATAGAATGATGTTTGCACTTTTATAACTCTATAACCAAGTGGATCTCCGCAAAACCAATTTTCGGTGGATATTTACTCCGTAAAATAAACATAAAAGCCAAATTTCAAGCAAAAATGAAATTTTTACTATCAATACCCCCCGTAATCCCGTTGAGAGTCGTTCTCCAAAACAACCGTTCTTAGCGGATTTCAATTTTCCACAAAAGAAAAATGCAAACCAAATTTCATTATCACAGTCCTTGTACGAATAAAATGAATTTTTTTGTCCATACGCCCAGTAACCACCTGTCCCCCCCCCCCAGGAGTCGATTTTCGTCAAATACATTCTTAGTGGATCCTTATTCAACAAAAGACTTAACAAATTTCAAGTACGTGGATCTAACAATTCAAAAACAGGAATTTTTTTTCTATAACTCCCCTTGACTCCTCGCAACTTTCCTTAGGGTCGATTTTCGTTTTACTCTTTGTCAGATAACCTCTATTCCATGAAAGGAACATGCCTACTAATTTTCAAGCAGTTAAATCTAATAGTTTAAAAACTGAAATATTTATTTATTATGCCCCTTAATCCCCCGAAATGAATTTTGGGGGCTGATTTTTGCGAAACCCATTTTGTAGAGGATCTCTACTCTGTGAAAGGAATCTGCTCATCAAATTTCAAGACTGTTTGTTTAATAAATCAAAAATGGAAAAAATTATCCATAACGCCCCTTGAGTCTCCGCAACGTCCCCTGGGGGTCGATATTCACGAAACACATTATATAGTGAATCATTACTCCATGAAAAGATTCTGCTTATCATATTTCAAGACTGTACTTCCAGTTGTTTAAAAATGGAAATGATTATCTATAATACCCCTTAAGCCTCGCAACACCACTTGGGGGTCGATTTTCACGAAACCCATTTTGTAACGTATCTCTACTCTATGAGAGGAATCTGTTTACCAAATTTCAAGACTGTACGTCTAACAGTTAAAAAATCGGAGTTTAGAACTCCCTTAACCCTCCCCCCCCACAACTCCCCCTTGGAGTTAATTTCTTCAAACCCCATTTTGTAGCGGATATTTACTCCATGAAAGAAACATGCCCACCAATTTTCAGGCATGTAGTTCTAGTCATTTAAAAACGGAGATATTTATCTATTACGCTCCTTAATCCCCCACCACTTAAGGTCTATTTTCACAAAAGCCATTTTGTAGCTGATCTCTACTTTATGAAAGGAATTTGTTAAACAAATTTAAAGACAGTGCGTTTAATGGTTTAAAAATGGAAATAATTATCTATAACACCCCCAAGCCCCCACAACGTCACTTGGGGTCGATTTTTTCCAAACTCATTTTATAGCGGATCTCTATTCTATGAAAGGAATCTGTTTACGAAATTTCACGATTGTACGTCGAGTAGTTTAGAAATGAAAATAATTATTAATTAACACCCTTAACCCCCCGTAACACCCCTTGCGGTACGAATTTCGCAAAATCCGTTCTTAACGGATCTCTGCTCCATGAGAGGAACATGCCTACTAAATTTCAAGTCTGTAGGTTGAATAGTTCCGGAGATATCGTGATGAGTCAGTGTGAGTCGCTTTTCTCTCTCCTTTATATGTATAGATGAAGTCCCGTAGTATAAATGCTTAAATATATACATTTACTCATTTTGGTATACTACTAGACCCAGGCAAACACTTATAAATATTTACTCATGCACGAATACATCCCTACCTTACGTTCATCGCGTAACGCGTAACGAAAATTTTTTCCTACCGTGCCTAAAGAAAAACCTATTTAAAAAACCAATATTACATGATTGGTATGATGTTTAATACATAGTATGTCTCCCAGAAGATGCAGTGCAGTCCATACAAAGCCTAGGCATGCTGAGTATCAAATTAACGATCTGATCTTGGGGATTATTTTTCCGCTCATCAAGCAATGCTCTCCGAAGTTCAGGTAGAAATGTAGAAGGTGATTGACGGGCTGCAACTCGTCGGCCAAGCATTCTCTACTGGATTCAAGTCCGGTGAGAATGCTGGCCAGTCCATACAGTGATATCCTCCGATTGAAGGCATTCGTTTGCGATGTTTGCATGGTGAGGACGGGCGTTGTCATCCTAAACATAAATTCTGCACCCATGGCGCCCCGAAACAAATGTACATGTTGTTCCAGAATGACGATGACATCCCGACAGATTTGGCCTGTCATGCCTCCAATATGAACATGTAGGTTTGTTCCGGAACCCAGAATAATCCCCCCTCCTAAATGAGCAATCTTGCACCACCGAAACAGTGTCGCTCAATGCTGCGAACACTCATCAAGAGAACACTCTTGGCGCTCTCCATATGCAAGTCCGGAGAGAATCAGACTGCCAGCTGAACCTGAAGTCTTCGGAAAACACCACACAAACCCATTGTTGCGGTGTCCACAATGGATGCTCCCTATTCCAGGATAATCGCAGGCAACAGTGAGTTGCGGTAAGGGGAACACATCTGACAGGCCCACGAGCATATAGACCAATGTGCCCTAAGCGTCTGTACACGGTCTGCCTTGAAACTTTCGTACCGGTAGCTGAAGAGAGCTGACGAGACAAGTCTGATGCTTTACCATGTCTTTTTCTTTTGGCAGTAACTGCCAAATACCGGTCCTCATTCGGCGTTGTAACTCCGTTGAGACCTGTGCTGTAACGTCTACTCACATTACCATCATCTTGGAATCGTTGCCAAAGCCTGGAGATGACACTCTGGGCGATTCCAAGTTCCTCGGATACTTCCAGCTGGGTACGTTCACATTCACGATGGCTGATAATTTTACCTCGTAAAAAATCCTCCAAATGCGTCCTTTGTGTCATAACTATGAGGTTATTGTACTGAAAGCCTTATAAAGCGCTTGAAAACAATTTTACTTTCTTGCCAGTATTTTTTATATATCCTCCCCCCTTACATTCTCGTCATCGTGACGTACTATTAATGTCATTTAATGACTTCCTGCAATTTGCATGTGATTCTTGAAGATGTGTGTACTCATTTTAAGGTTGATATATTTATTTTAGAGTTCAATTTCCACGTGACTCTAAATTATCCTTAATTTATGGACATGAGTGTACATAGCCAAACAAAAAATCAGAGTCACAAATCGAACAAGAAACTTTGCGGGCTTAGGTGAAATTAACGTAATTAGTGTCGATTTGGGAAAATGATGTCATTTAACTTTAACTCTCCATGAAAAGAAAAATACTACTTATGCAAGTTGTTTTAAAAGATGATCAGTTTAGTAAAGATTATAGATAATAATTACTGCCATTTTTTTTCTACAAACAAAAACTTTTTTTACAAAATGACTTCATTTAAAAAAAATCAATCTTAAGTGTGTAACTCAAACTGAGCATTAAATTTAAAAACAAAACGGAAAATACGATTGAAATACTTTAATCAATTAAATCTTCGAAGTGCTTGCCTCCTAACGTCTTTTTAACCAATTTAAAATGGAACCGAACGACAGAAACAATAGGAATTGCGAACAATAGGAATGCTGAAGAAATGGAAGAAATATAGTTAGTTACAACGAATCATCAAGTGATCACTTCTCAAAAGATGTTGAGCTTGCATTCGTGAAGAAGGCAAACACTATGAACATTTAATTCATAAAGTTTTATATTGGATCAAATAAAGGGTTTTTTTTTCTGTGAAAAAATATTTTTTTGAGATTAATCTAACACTCCTCGTCTTGTTTTTTATGGACAATGCCCCTGCCACAAGATGACCTTAAAAAATCTAAACTCATCAAGATCCATTTTCTTCTTCACACAGCTCTGTGCTACTCCTGCTTATGGACCAGAAGGTAATTTTTAAAATTAAGAAGCTCACACTGAAATATTCTTCGGGCGTTGCTTTGATGACTGAAAAAGGGCAAAGCTTACTCTCACAAAGTTTTGGAAGTATCGCTTCGACATCGTCGCTTACATGGAAATGATTCAAAATGTATGAAAAGGGGTACCATGAAAGATCTGTCGGAATAAGCTTTGATCTGAAAGCTCGAGTTACACATTTTTAAGGCTTGTGTTCAGACATTATGGTGGAAATTTTAGTAACGTTTTCAAAAATGTCCCTGAAGGAAAAGCTACATCGAAGATATGGAATATCGAATGTTCAAATAGCCAGATGTTGCCCATTAGATTAAAGTAAGCGAACTCTGTTGCACTGGGCATGTTATCCGTATGAGTGGTCATAACACTCTTTTTGGTTAGACTAGTGGCCTTCAAACTTTGGTAACTCATGGAACCCTTAGAAATATAAGGGTGTTTTCAGGGAGTCCCGTCCCATTTGGATCTGTGATCACTGGATGCAGAAGAAAAAGACGGCTGACGGGACGATCGCATCCATTTCGTTGCACCACTGCCCGTGATGACAGGTGAATTGTGCACATGGCAGTGATGGATCATGCAGACATATCACGAACCATAGGCAACAGATTCAGTCTATTACGTATCATTCGGTGTCCGCTTGAACCATTGGACGCTGTTTGCAGCAGAGTAGAATGTCCCCAAGGCGTCCATCCCTTCACTGCAAACCACAGTCTTTTGCACCGCCAATGTTACAATGAACGGTGGACATGGATAAAGGAATGGAACGACATTGTATTTAGTGACGAATCCCGCTTCTGCCTGCAACATCATGATGTTGGGATTCGAATTTGAAGACAGGCCCTTGTAGTACGCATTGCCGGTACACTGAACAGCCTGCGCTGCATCTCTGAGGTGATGGAGCCCGTAGACTTCCAATACATTCAGCTCTTGCTTTCAGCCATATTCCAACAGAATAATGCATGATCACATTTGTGATACGTAATATTCAAGAGCTTCCTTGGCCTGCTTGTTCTTCCAATCTATCACCAATTTAAAAAGTGTGGTCCATGCTTGCCTAACGACTGGTCCGGAATATACCACCCGCTGCTACACCAGATCAAATTTTGGCAATATGTGGAAGACGCTTGGATTGCTATACACCAAGGATATATCCAAAGTTTTTTTGATTCTATGCCGAGGCTTGTGGCAGTGTTTATAGCCAACAATAGCGGCTATACTAATACACTAATTACTGATTTTGTCATCATCCACACGTCACAAGAGGCTGTAATTTTAATCGTTTGATCTTTGTACAACATGTTATCTGTCAAATAAATTTTGCTGTGGTATCTGGTCCTTCTTGGTGTTGCAGTTTGTGTGGACAGCAGTGTATAAAAGAGAAAAGCGACTCAGTCACTCATCATGATATCTCAGGAACTATTAAACCTACAGATTTGAAATTTGGTAGGTATGTTCATTTCATGGAATAGAGATCCGTTAAGAACGGATTTTACGAAAATCGGTCCTCATGGGCCTTACGGGAGCTTAAATGGCGTTATAGATAAGTGTTCCCGTTTTTGAGCTATTAGAACTACAGACCTAAAATTTGCGCTAGAGTACATTTTAGTTTGTGAGCATGCTAGAGCCCCGGTGCATAGCATCCGCTCACCGCCCAGATACCCGGCCCTGTCGTCCATAGTTCCCTCGACATCATAAAAACTTAAAAAGTAGTAATACTAAAAGGAAAACATTATCAAACTAGAAACACACGCGTTTTTTCTCAAAAATCAAGCATATGAAAGCAAATAGTGAAAAAAAGATTCTATGAAACCAAAACAATAAAAAAAATTAAAGAACAAGAAGCACATTTCTTGAAATTTAAACTTTACAAAATCAAATTTAAGATGACCAATGGTAAAAAAATGCCGGCGAAATTCAGACCATATGGAAGTATTTAATTATCAACGTAATCAATTATTTCAATACTTCCCTCTATTTCATTGTTCGATTCGTTCATCAATTTAGAGAAATCTCAATTTCGCTTAAATATTTTGCTATTTCAATCATACTAACTGAAATAAAACTGATTCTAAACGTACAAAATACTTCGATCTCTTTTCCCTCACATTCTCAAAATAAATCCAGATAACAACAAATCACACACCTTCAAATGCCGAATTCTTTCGAAAGAACTAAACACTTGCAATTTTTTATAGTCATTAATATGTCGGATAAAATTTTTTTAAAAATTTGGAACCGAAAACATAAATAAAGACCAAAGTTCTGGGAAACAACTGCCATCACATATAATATATGAGGGCAACATTAGTTGCTACACGATCCAAATCGTAGATAATCATCGGGATTGCAACATCAGTACAAGATTTTTTGTTGTATGTTGAAGTTAGAAATGAAGTCTATCAGCTTGGAGCCCCGGCTGGTGCTCGGTGCCCCAGGCGGCTACTTAATCCGCCTCTCCGACGCACTCGCTCCTGATCGACGCTTGAAATAGTATTCGTCTCTTGTTATGGCTTGGTGTACAGAATGATGCGCAAATTCATTGAAATAAAGTACCATCTGATAAACGGCTGCACTTTTCGTTACTCCAAGTCATGATATATATCAAAAATTGCAATATCGATAGATAGAAGTAAAGTAAAAGTGAGAATTGCAACTCACAGAGCTTTTAAAATCAGAAAAACTTTGATCTATATTTCCGATTCTAACAATTTAATTTAAAGAACACATTTAGTAAATTTTAGTTTCTGGGATTTAATCATAGATACCGACAGCTTTCAAAGTGAGACTTCTTCTAGTAAAAAAAGATTTTTGCTTTGAAGCTTAAAATTCAGTTTATTAAGATGACAACTAATAACAAATGAGAAATCCAGATCCTTTATCTATTGTCCATCTTTTAATTTAGCTTTTTAATAGCTTTATATATATATATATATATATATATATATATATATATATATATATATATATATATATATATATATATAATTTACGTTCTCACACAGCAAAAGTTTTGATTTCATTTGTACTAAAATGTTTTTGCATTTTGAGTACATTTGGAAATCCCGCTAAGAAAACGTTACATTACTCATGTATCGAACGAATTAATTAAAACAATTCCTTAAATCTTCACTCGGATAGTACGATATTTTTTAAACATATTACATAAAACATGTTTAAATTAGTGTCACTACCAAATGCAACCTTAGAATCAAAGTTTCGTTCGCTTTTCTTCCCTACTGAAAAAGCTGATGTGTATTGCGTTATGCAAAGGTGAACTCGCAAGAGCAGGGGTGGGCAGACTTTTCCAGGGTGCGGGCTACTTCTAATCTGATCAAGAAGTTGCGGTCCACCCAGTGTCAGGGGTGCACACAAGGGCGGGGGAGGGTCCACGGGTCTGGACTCTAACTCATGACCCTTCATTCTTTTCCGATTCATTATAGTCCCATGTAAAAAGAATGTAAAATGCAATTAAGTATATGATATTAGTATTTTTTTTTTATTTATTAATGTTAGTTATTCATTCAGTAACTTATTTTTTGCTGTTTTTTGTTCCCGACAATCGAGAAAATCAAAAAATATATGTTTGGCTGCGTATTGGAGAATGATACGAGAATGATAGACCTTCAACCTTCGACCCCTTCCTTTAAAAATTCTTGTGTACGCTACTGCCCAATGTCGTAGGTGTGAGGAAAAGGTTATTATTATAACTTAATACATGTTGTTGTTGTCGTGTCCTTCCCGCAGGGAAGGAATGAAAGTTGCCATTGCCTGTGAGACAGGTTGGACTTCTTAACGATAGATGGCGACACCACCTATCTCCATCTCCACAATTTTGGCATGGAACTAAAGGGGAGGGAAATATTCTCCAGCCCCCTGCACTCGTGGTTTCTGCAACTTAATACATAAGTACGGAATATGTACTTAACTACAGAACTAAAAAAAAACACTTTTAAAACCATGCTTAAAGCAAAACACAAGCTTAATAATAATAGCCTCAAATATAAAAAAATCAAATGATACATTTATTATGAAAAAATTCAAAATACACTAAAAAAATAAAATTTTTTTATCCAAAGTTAATTTTTGTTGTTATAGTCAGTAGAAGGCTTAGTCTGCGTACTGTCAGCCCCAATCTTGAATTTTCCGTATATAATTACTAACTGGTAAAATTTTTAGTCAGTCACCCCAAAATGTCTTGGTGGTCCACCCGTCGATCGCGATCGACGTAATGCCCACCCCGGAGCAAGAGTATTCAAAAGCCCTCCCTATTTTCAGTTACTATGCAGGAACTTTGAATACTTATTTTTCACATTTAACAGATACCCAAACGAACGAAAATAAGATGGACAACGAGCGACAGCGAGTGACCGCTTATACTCAATAGAAATGGAATTTAAACTGAAAGAGCTACGATGTGAAAAAACCCCAAGAAGGGGGATGGACGAGCGGCCGTGGGAGAACCAATCAGGTAGGCCGGAGGCGTGGCCTAAGACCAACTGAGGTAGAAGGACTCATTCGAGACAAAGCAGCGGAAGAGCGAAGTTGTCGGGCAAGAGCTGAAAAAAAAGAAACAAGTATACAAAACAGAAAATTAGTGCAATTCTATTGAATCAGAGTGCATAAAAAAAGCGAAAGTGCTAAAGGGGAGGGCAAGTGAGTTGGCTACGGTGGGTGAAGAACATTTTGCTACCTTGTAGTTTTATATGCGTAGTAATGTTTACTATTGGGATCTGTGAAGAGCGTTTGCGCTCTGATTAAAGGGTTTTCATGATTTTGGATAGTATGGAAGACCTTTCTGGAAAGTTTGGTAGCATAATCCCCAATAGATTCAATTTTTAGATAGCATCAGATACCCATGAATGATATTAGTTTATTTATAGAATAAAACATGTTTGAAATACTGGTTATAATATCCATAACAACCACAAAAAGTCCCCCCCCCCTATTCGTGGGCGCAGGTAGCCAGGTGTCATTTATATCAATTGGCTGTGTTTCCAAATTACGAGGTCAATTGCCAATAGATCTCAAATTACTTTACAAAACGAAGCTAACGAAACACTCTCACAAAGAACTGGAACTCCCCTGCATTACCAAAGTTGCTCCATATTCAAAGTGTATGTAACAGTTGTTGCTTTACATGCGTGGTTATATTTTTTGGATCGATTTCCGAGCATCTAAATAATGTGTAACAAACAACTATATCGTTGAAGTCCTGTTTTTTGGGTTATCCTCTCACATCGTTTTCTGTTAAAATATATATGCGTTATTCCCCATTTTAATTAGATTACTACAATTAATATGCTAAAAAAAGCCGTGCCTAACAGCACTCAAAAAGATTTACTGGAGAACTATTATCTTACTCATAAATAATGATTCGTTCCTTTTGCGAGAACGTTATTTACGTTGCTAAATCTGTCTACCTTAAAGGCAAATGTTCCTTGATAATTTTATTAAGTAAAGTGTACTTAAAATAGTGGTGTTCTTATCAAAACAAAATTTAAATTTCTCTCATTTTTTTTTAACCGTATCATCTTAAGATTTTACTTTCACGAGGTCTACATTGAAATTGATCATGTAATGTGCGAGTGACTTCATAAAATTTTTACGATTTCGTTCTTTTGCAGGAACTTAAGGACTGATTTTAAAGCACCTGCCGCAGAAAAATCCTAACATTAAAAATAACCGAAATCACTAGGTGGCGCTGCCATCGTGAGGGACAGGAAATTTACTCAGAAAAAAAAGGGAAAAATTTGGACTATTAAGTCAAGGGTCGGCAACCAATGGCATGCCAGATAATTCTCAGCGGTACATTACACCTCTCTACAAATTAGTCAATTTTTGAGGAAAGTTGATAATTTGGAACTGGAGCTTTTACAAAATAAATCTTCAGAATTATGGAAAAAAAAATTTACGGAATTTCTGAAAAATCTGGAAGATAACTCTAACGATAAATCGACAGTTATTTTAAACTGTTGGTTATCATTTCTGGAGAAATTTAATAGTT
>BMAO01002356.1:0-20371 GCA_019973975.1 Trichonephila clavata
TCCTCTAAAACCAGATTTTGCAGAAATCAACTCCCAAGACCCATATAAGAAATTTCAATATACTGAAGCTGTGAATGATGACGGTGTGCAGCATAAAACGATTTTTCTTCCCAAAATATGCCTTAAAAGTTTAAAAATTCAATGGTGAAGCGAATTCTGCAAACTTTCTGTTTAACCTTTTGACACCGGGTTCTTACCCTTTCGTTCAATAAAACAAGAAAGTGTCACTTCGTTCAACCATGATTTTATTGAATGTATTATCTGTGAAATACTAAAAACCTTTAGAAATGATCTAGGAAAGTATGACCATGGTATGTGACCAAAGCAGAGAGAGAGAGAATTAATCTATAATATTATTACATTTTCTCCTCTGAGGATGAAGCTGTTAATTTGATGTTCTTTCTAGCCAAGTTGGCGACAATTTTATTTTTTCGACGAGAAAAGGATTAAAATAGGATCCAATTATTAAAGTTTATTTATTTCTGCATGTATTTTTATTTTTACGTTATACGTACGAAAAGTAAAAATTGCATTTTTTCTGCTTTTGTACTATTGCTTGCCTCCTTTCTCCGAAAGATAAAATCTTCCTGTTTGGATAGCTTTGATTTAAAGTGTATACAGTCCCTACCCAAACAACTTCAAAATTCGTATATAATAAGTTTTTAGCAGAGAAAATCTTTCTCTACTTACCTTGCCATGTCTCTGTTATACCTCCTCATAGCGGGCGAGTCCACTGCTTTCGATGTTTAAGGAGTGTCACTGAGGGAGGAACGCGAGGGTAGGTGGACCGCGCGTACTGGCCGTACATTCCGTCCGTCCTAAGTTGGTCGTCGATGGACTCGAATTCGAATGACTTGAAAGGCATGCTGCTGCTCGGGTGATACAGCTTGTATCGGTTCAAGGGATCATCTGTAAAAAAAAATTATCTTTTTCTTACTTCTCGCTGGGCAAAAAGACCGAATAGAAAGAGAAGCTTAAAGCTTAATCAAGAGGACATACCTGACTATTAAATGCCTCGAAACATTTCAAATAGTGAGCAATGATTTATTTTATTTAATTCGTAATTCATCGTATTTTTTTTATCTCGAGTACTGTGTGATTCGAGTTTTAGTTTAAACTCAAAGAAACACATTATTGTGTGTTTTATGCAGTGTATAAATATCGAAGGAACCTTCTTACGTAAATGGTGATAATTTTTTAAATCAAAACCTCACAAATTATTTTTTAATTTATTTAATATAAATTAATAATTTCTTCGTTTTGAAATTAGTTTTAATCAGGTGAAATATTATGGAGGTATCCCTACAACTTTACCCATTCTTGATGCAATTATTTATATAAAAAATTACAATTATTTATATAAAAAAATTACAATTATTTATATAAAAAATTACAATTATTATATAAAAAAACATTACTGCCATGTTATTCATGTATACAACCCAACATTACCCTGCCCATAAAAAATGTATAGCACCTGTCTGGACTCCTTGATTTGAAATGTAAAAAAATCTCATTTGACCCATTAATGTTTCCTTTTTTGAATTTCTTCATAAATTTTTATTGAGAAACGGCGTACTACTGTTGTTTACTAGGATTTTTATCTTGAATATTAGAATTCTCTTTAGTTTCAGTCTAATTAATGTAATGGTTTAATTTGTTAAAGATTGTTAAGTTTATTGTTGAAAGTTATTGTTACCAATAAATCCAAGAAAAGACAATTCTAGGACTCCAGAATATTGTTATTATTTAACAACAACGCGCACACTCAACAGTATATTCACCACAACCACAATTGTAGATCGATGAAGTGGAGAATTTTCCACTTAAAAAAGTGTATGCGAAAAGATGATCCTCCAGCTGTTCAACATATGTCTTAATTCACCAAGGATTTCTCTCAGAATAGTAAGGAGATCCGTGATGCCCACGTTAAGATGCTCCAGACAAGTATTCTGCCACTCAAATTAATGTAAAAATTCTGCCTGACACGAAGAAAATAATATCTGACACGGCTTTCAACACTCACGGATTATTCTATTTGATGATTGCTGCTGTAATATCGATTTATTAGATTCAATGAGATGCTTTCAGTTATAAATCGCCCAACTGAGGTGTATTTTAGTAAACTGCAGCCGTGTTTTGTTGTTAGTAGTGCAATTTAAACTATCCATCAGTTGTTAATGATTTGCTTCAATAACTGACGAATAGTTCTTCAAAAGACGCTGGATGGAACGCATGAATTAAAATCAGTTGTAGCATAACATTAAGTTTCGCTAAGTACGATTAGAGAGAATTTCCTCAAACCCCTAACATTAGTCACTGATTTTTTTTACTTCCTTTTACACTGAATTTTTCATTTCAAAGGCATCGTTAGCATACTTTTATCACAATATTGAGCAATTTGTCCAGTTATTTGGTGCTAATGTTATTTCGTGACTTCGGTTATTTTGAGCTAGTGACAATAATTATCCGAGATTAAACTCTTCAGTTCTGCCTTTACAAACACACAAAACAATTCTTCACATATTCATCGAAAGCTCTGACATTAATAATTTGCGGCGCCGAAATAATTTTACGGTTCTCTGATCATTGTTACCCATCACGACTTATCTGCAATTTTTTTCGTTCTGTTGTATTATTAAGCTTTCTAAAATCAAAAATAGTTACCATCCTATTGTTAATTTGATAGTAAATGATATCAGTAAAACAGAATAGCAGAAGTACTAGTAACTAAAAGCGCCCTGCACAATAATTATTTTTTTTTGCTTTAGCATGTAATTTTAGGATACTCCAAGAAAGACAATCCGTAGCGCACACAGGGGGAGAGTCATCGGATCTAGACCCCCCCCCCTTCCCCAAAAGCCTTGATTTTTTTCTCGATTGATTATAATCCTATGTATATAGTACGTAAAATTTGATTAAGTATTTGTTTTTATAATTAATTTTATTAATTAAGGTTAATTATTCATTCAATAATTAATATTTTATTGTTTTTTTTGTTCCCGAAAATTGACAAAATCAAAAGAATATGTTGGGTGGCGTATTGGGGCATTATACGAGAATAGTGAGGACTCTCGATCCTGGATCCTCCCCTTGAAAAATTCCTGTGTGTGCTGTTGAAGACAATCATTTGATAATCTCACACATTCCAAAAAACATTGGATTTGTTTTCAGACAAAAGAAAGGTGATTGTATAATATACTTGAGCGATTTCCCAATAACACACAGTGACAAATTTTTTAAAAAAACACTTCAAATTACAAACTGTAAGGATCCTTTCCAGTTACAAAAGGTAAATCAATCGACAAAGAAAACCATCAGTTAGTTATTTTGCTGTGTTCGGAATATATTAACACAGGATTCGGTAAACGGTGGCTCTTTGCATAGACGGTTGCGGCTCTTCATACTTCTCTGCTAATAAGTATTGACAAAAATAATCTCACGTCTACTAATAACTTCTTGTTTCTTTTTCTCCCTTTCCATCAGAATTATCTATTGAAAAAAATTATCAAATCTGTGTAATCATTTAAGCACATTTGACTGGCTTAAAACTTTTGGATTTGTTTTCTGCATGAACAAAGTTTTTTTGAGAATTAGCGAAAATATTAGAATTAGTTCCAAAGCTGTAAAATTCAAACTTATTGGTAAAAATATCGCCATAGGAAACACTTTTCTAAATAATTTCCGACAATGCTTGTTTGTTCGCATGCATGGATTAAAGAGCATTCTTGAATGTAAAAGAGATACACTCCAGTGTCAAAAACACATTATATATTTTGTGACATGCTTACAGGTTAATAAAGTGAGATCCTCTGGCGTACCTAGTCCTGAATGGACCATGTATCGAAGTTCCTTGGGAACCCTTTTCGGGGCATTTTACTATTTTTTGCTTACACAATTTGGAGTCCTCGAAGCTTGGGGGCCCCGTATCAATGATACGGCTGTTACCGTGGTAGAGCTACGCTCCTACTGAGTGCTGAAATGACTTTTATATTCAAGAGCAATTCAAACGAATTTTAATTATTAGTGTAAACGTGAAATAAAGTCCTTAAGGTATTATCGGTCCCTACACTTTTCACGGAGCTTGAAAGTTCCTGCTATTTTGACACAATTGTTCGTTCATTAAGCCACGAAAATGAAAGTATCTTCGATATATATAACTCCTAGTTTCTCTGCAGTAATGAATAATGCTACTTCGTGTAAAACTTTATTAGAAGTTCGGGAACACGACAGTATTTATGCATCGAGATTGTTACCAGAGCTCCCTCTCTATTCACGTGTACGCGCATATGCAGATAAATGGCTCATTGATACCCAAGTTATCTTGTTTCCCTTGCAATTTGGCTATTCTGTCCTAAAGTTTGTCGTCTTCTGTATAGATCAAAAATGCTACAACAGGAAATAAATTCGAAATTACTGCTCAGAGGAGGTAACATGTATCGGAATTAATTTGAACTTTTACTCATGATCAGAGTTATGTCAGTTGAGATCACGTGATACTTTGATTAGACAGTGAGTAAGAGCCTTAAGTTTTAGGGAAGAAACTGAATACTCACATATAAGTCTCTTCCCATGGCTGGGAAGGAGGTGGCGAGTTTGGTGTCGGAGGCGTGCCTCCTATGCCTGGCGCGGCGCAAGGAGGCGCCTCCCCCTCCCGTCAGGCGACTGCCTCCCACTGGGGGGAGAGTGGACGAGCCCAACTTACGGAGGGGGTCGTAGTTATCAGCCCATGAGGAGTGCGAGAGCAGCCCAGAAAGATCAGGGTCAGTGATGCGGCGCCTGGAAAACACGAGAAGCAGCAATTAGTCAACGAAGAGGATCTGCCTTCATGCAACAACGCCATTTCGAGTTCCCTCTTATACTGCTAAATTAACGACTTAAATTATGTTTAAAGCACTTTAAATACAAGTGATTATTAAGCTACATTTTCGGTCCCTTGCGACTGTACGGGGCAATTTAGTTGTTATGACAGAAATCACACTTTATGCGCAGATACGAAATGGCATATTCAGAGGAGAAAGCGACTCCTAACTTAACAAGAGGCAAGACTTAAATGCATTCAAAAGAGACTTGTTTGTCAGCCATATAAGTAATCTAAGTTAAAATTGCTGATGATCAGTGCCGGTTCATCCATTGGGCGCTTCGGGGCCCCGATAAGCTGAACTTAACCAGGTTTTCTGGAAAAAAATTTTGATCCCCCAGTGTCAAGGGGGTCTGTAGATCTTCTGTGTCCAAGGCCCGAAAGGAGCTCTAATCGGCACTGCTGGTGACAAATGTATTTTTGCAATCAGTAATAAATCCTATCTTGTTATTTTCTTAAATAGGTGAGCCAATCCACTTATGTCGAAGTTCAAAAAGTTAAAAATGAAATACCTTTCCAAGAATTAAAAATTAATTAATAAATAAATTAAACTTCTTGCAAAGATTATTTGTCTCAAAGTAGCTTTACTCTAAATGAGTGCTCGCCAAACCATCAATCACAAGCTATTTATTAGTAGCTCGTGGGGCCATTTTTGTGGAAGATCTCGTTAACGCGCTAACTATTAAAAATAAGTACAGGAACAGACTCACATTGATGAATACTTGATTAACTGTATTCGGATGGCAGCCATTACCTACGCTTTTACGAGTAACATAAAAAACTTGCTGACGATAAAAGAAGAGTTTAATTTTCTTCTCATTAAAGTTAACAAGTTAGATAAATGTTATTACTTGTGCTTTTTATCACTTCGATTTCTTGCTTATGTACAATTTAATTTTAGTTCCTTTTTGTTATATGCAGTTAAAATAAATTTAATTTCATATTTATTAGAACTGTCAGTTTATAGGAAATAAGCAAATGCAAGATGATTTAAAAAGTGGGACAGTGCTTTTTCGTTAGATATGATGTAGATTTAGTTAGGTATGATAACTCAGACGCTTCATAAGTTTGGCAACCACTGCTTTACATTATCACTTTTATTCTATTTGTAACAAAAACGCATGCTTACATAGTCTTGTTTATTAATAATTTGCACATTCTTTAGGCACTATATTACTAATACTTTTATTTTGTACAAAATAGGAACAATAAGAAAAATTTCAAACACTAAGCGAAAGTACGAAGTTATCTAATCTATATGAGTTTTATTTGAATTCTAATCCAAGATATTGTATGTGATCAACATATATTAAGTAACTAAAGACAATATATTAATCTTTAAAGATCCGTTTAAAATGTTCTCAAAACCTCACCTTTGGTCCGTCACAGATCTGAGTTCGTCCCGCAGTTGCTGCTTCAGAGACATGATGTATGAAGGCAGTTTGGGCCCTTCTGTACCTTGAGAATCCAGGAGGTAGCTACTACCCCGCAAGTAGGAAGAGAGACTGTGCGGGGCGCTCAAGTCACGACGACCCAACAGGCTGGTCGTCTGCAAATAAAAAAGGGGCTGATTCAGTCACAAGAAGTAAAACATTTAAATATGAATGAAGGAAGCTGAATACCAAATAATTTTTTCTTACGAAATCAGTATATGTAACTTTAATAGCTCATTTGTTGTTATTCAAGAGAATGTGGATGTATGAATTTGTAAATGTGGCAGTCCAAAATTTAAACTGTACAGCATGATGTTATCCCAAAATGTGAATAAATTACGGTTAAATATCGGATGTTTTGTTAAGTGCTTTTAAAAGTCTCTATTATCAATTAACCTCTTGATTGCCACCAACGTATATGTACGTTTTCCTCAACTGGTGCATTACTTGTCCCTGACGTATATATACACCTTTCTAAAGTGTGATTCTTTCTGTTGCATAGCTATCAGTAAAACTGTTCAGAACGCTTTAGAATGCAATAAAATTACCTTGGCAGTGTTTGCAAAGGATTTATTTATTTGAGCCTTTCCTTTTCCCCAAATACACTGCAAAACTATGCACCGTTGTGCAAAAAATGGTGGCACAGGGGAGAGAATTGCATAACTTTTCCACAGCAGTTAAGTGGTTAAAAGAGAAAAAAAACATTACTATTGTATTGTCTCGCTACTGTTGGCGATAGATTTTTTTAGTGCTATTGGCGCATTCTCCCCACCTGCGAAGGTGGTTGCTAATTTTGTGGAGAGAAACTGGCTATAACCTTCGAACGAGGTGGATACTTTCTCAAATGAGACTGCGTATTGGCATTTCTTTACCTTTGCAGACCTAGTTCATTCCCCAGGAGCTGGTATCACTTTTTAGTGCGGCACCAATTGCTGCAAGTAATGTTGATGCCCAGTTTCCTCCCCAGAGGGAGTCACCTGAGCTCTGACGATGCGAAATTGAACTTGGGAATTTAATTTTTTCGAAAACACCCAAGCCAAACAGACACTTCAAGGGATTTTTTACATGCCACATAATCATACGACAGGGCCGCTGTCGATTCATGAAAATCCACCGACTTGGGCCGGGGTCGAACCCGCAACCTTGGGTACAGAAGTCCAGCGACAAACCAACTACGCCACCCAGTCGGCGAACGAGGTGGACGGGAAAAGGACATTCGCTTGGTTTACGAGCGCGAAGGCACTGGACTGAGTTTTGTGCAGAGAAAGGAAATCTCCTTTGTTTTCGCCCGACGAGCAAGGCTTGGTTTTGCTGTACCATTATTTTTTTTCTCTTTTAGCGCGATGGACGACTGCGTTCAGTTTGGTTGAATTGTAAAAATAGATCATTAGATTGGGTTTTAACGCGAATCACAGTATGGAGAATTACTGAGGAAAGTAATAGGGAAAGATATTACAACTATGTTATCAAAAGAAGACGAAATCAAGATGATTCAAATTAAAAGTTTGTTTCGGTTTTTAATATTTTTTAAATGCATGTTTTTATATCTATTTCTAATTTAAGATTAACATAGATAGTTGGAAAAAAAAAACTTTTCTTAAAAAATAATATCCATTAAAATTTCGCGGCGCGTTAGGAAAGAAATAAAACAATATCTAGCATTAATTTTAAGTTTTATTTTTGTAAGAATAACTTGTTTTTCCTTTCTGTTTTAAATCGGATATTTACTGTTAAATGTTCAGTCTTTCTCTCTTCAAACACCAGTCTTTTTAAACATTAATCTTCTACCTTCTCTACATTTTTGTAAAAGGCTTAAGCTATAAAAAAATTTTATTTGGTAAAAATACCTAATGTTATTTATTTTAAAGTTTTTCTTTTTTTACTGCATTGGTATCGTCTAAACTTGTTTGAAACAATTGTATATATATCTTCCAAGTTTTATTACATTTATGAATGAATTGCTTCTTGTGAATGGCATAAAATTTCAAGATTATACTGTTGATTCGTTTCGAGGATATTTTCCGTGGAAATATTTCCTTCATAATCAGAAACAATCTCTATTACGACTTTTTTCTGCCATGATGTTGTTGAAATTTTTATTTTTATTGTAAGAAAGATGGTACAATAAAGATGAAACATCTCAGCACAACATGTTTGCAAGAGTATTTCAGTCACGTTCTTTCTACATTCCATCAACGAAAGGGAGGGACGAAAAAATCGTAATTCAGTCACACAAATAACTTTGATTAAATATTTGTGTTGCGTGTTACGTTGCTATAGTTTCCCGAAGTTTTGGATTTTGCATCGCATAATGAATTAAGTTTCGTCGTACCATTGCATCGATATACACAATAAAGATACAAATAATTCATTGAAAATTGCATACGGCTCTACCCTATAAGGCAAATACTTTTTTAATTTTTTTTTTTTTTTTTTTTTTTGCTTTTATCTCTTGCACAACTTTTAATTTTTAGGAATAACTTTTGTTATCACTCACGAAAAGTCTAAAGATTCATAACGTTTCACTTTAATCTCTGGAAGATAGATTCTTTCTTCAAAGATCTTTCTAACGATATTTAAAAAAAAATCTATTATGTTGATTACAAGAAACCACTTAAAATGTATTTCCCTAATGGGCTGCGTATTAGCAACTAAGCCTTCGCAGGTACGGTAAGTCCCCAAATGCTAGAGCCATTTCAGTGATGACTACATCTAGTGCCGGTTCTCGCTACCACCTTTGAACGTTTGAATAAATTAATTCGTCGAATGCTAAATATTGCGAGAGTACCAAAACCAAATTGATATACTCAAAGGATCTTTTACATGCCAAAAACAATCAAAAGACAACTGTGTCTACGATTTTTGCTTCCATATTGACTCCAACCGGAATCGAACCCGCAACCTTAGGTTAACAAAGCGGGCACGCTGCCTCTAAGCGACAGAGCCGGCTTTAAGAAGAAAAAAATATAGGAAATAATCTCAAGAGAAAAAAAATTAAGTTACTAAATAATATTAATTTACTTATTAGTAATTATCTATGAGCGAAATAGGGTTGGAAAGGCTATTATAAAATGCACTTACTGACATTCCAATAGATGAGGGGATGGAGGCTAACACGGAGGTGGTGGTCGTAGTGGTGGTGGGCCCAAAGAGTGTAGAAGACAGGAACTGAAGATACGTGTCCGTTGAAGTGGTCAGCCCCAGGAAATCCAAGTCGGACGACGTGGTGGTAGTCAAGGACATACCGTCATCCAGGGACGTTGTCCTGTATAGAAACAACTTATTTTATTCTCAAGATGCATGGATGAGCTAAGCGAAAAATTATGGAAGGAAGTGGTATAAAATGCAAGGTTTAAGCACACACAACACACATATGCATAAATACATCTATATGTGTGTGGGGTGGGGGTCCATTTCTATTTTTCTTTCTTATTCTTTTTGTTATTATTTCCATTTATACAATATTCTTTCAGATTCATCCATTTTCCTGACAGCATACTGTTTGAATAGACACGTGAATTTTGCACCTGTGTGATTTTTTCAGTACTTGTTTTAATTCTTCATTATTTCCTTGTACTATTATGTATAGATTTTCTGCTGAAGGAGTAGTTTAGGATCCTATAAAGTGCGCTCAGACCTAAGCCAATGACTTCTTTAGAAAATATAATCTATTTCAAAATATATGTACTTTTTGCTTTACAAGATATTTAATCATTTTTTTATTCTTTTAACTTAATGTTATTTTTAATCTTATCCAATGATTAGGCTTCTTCTTCGAAATAATTTAATTTCCATTTGACTATTAATCAGTCGTTTACATCAAAGTGTTAGAGCCTTACTTGAAATCTAAATTGATATTAGATAAGGTTCCAATTTACTAGTCTATACATGAATGTAGAACTAATTTTAGGGAGTACTGTAGAGTTCAAAAACTCGGCCTGATGTGGACCGAAGAGTGGCAAAGTTTATAAAAATGCTGGGTTATCGAGAATGGGACTTGAAAAAGAAGAATCGAGAGCGTTTCTTCAGAAAATATTGTACTGCACTTGTATGTATTGTTTGCTTGAGAAGACAACAAAAAATAAACTGCCCAAATACCCTTAAACAAGGGAAAGTTTGTATTTTATGAAGGTATAGAGCATTTACAACATAAAAATGGAAATTAATGAATACATAGTATACAATAATTTACCTGATCAGATACACCTCAGAAAAATACTTTATGAAGGCATAAATTTGTCTATAATGAAAATTAATTAGCCGACTTTGCAAACTGGCTACTTTTGTTTAACAAATGCGTAATGTCCGTACTGCACTCTACGTATTGCTGCTTCTTCGAGAACACAAAGAAGGAACAATAAATTCATTATTGACGAACCTTGTAGCTCAAAATACTGAAGGACAATTTCGACAGCTTTTAGTCCCTCACTATGTGATATTTTAGGAGTTTGCGCGGTGTTCTCACGTTAACTTCATCATTTTCTGGTATTTTTACATTAGTTGAGACGCGTGGTTGTTTCGATCTATAAAAGTGTGGCCGAGTTATCCAGACTCCTAGGTTAACGAGTGCCGAGTTTTCGGGACTTTACTCTGTTGCTATTTTCCCCCCTGTTAAACTTGGCTATTGTAGTTATATGAATTTAAAGAGAAGTTCATTCATAAGCGTAAAAAAAAAATAATAATATGTATACATTTGTGGTAACCGATACATTAAATATCGTCTGCTAACATCGCCTACTTATAGCTGAAGAACTAGTATTGCCAACTTTAAGAGATACAGATTCATTTAAATAAACTAATGTTTTCTTTATAAATTCAATTACTATTCTTATTGCCATTGATACTAGTGCACTTTGATGAAAAGTTACTTGAAAATTGATCATAAGCATGAATGTGTGTGTGTGCTTGATTATTCTTTATTGTCTTTTTCTTTTTATTTAAGCATCTGAATTTTGAAGGAAGGAAACATCTAAATGCTAATTTCAAAGTATCGAATTTTATGCATAATGATGTAAACATTATGTACAGATATGCTACAGTATCGAAAAGGGGTGATTTACTTAAATTATCAGTATTTAAGAAGCAATTTTAATATATATATATATATACTAGCTGTTACCCGCCCGCTTCGCTGGGTATTTCATGATGTTTTATAAATTTTTACTGCTTATATATATGTATAAATTATTGATATCTAAGTCCTAGCATTAAGAATTCGATTGAATTGAAAAATATACTTATACCTGTAACTGTCACCTGTTGATAAAAAAAAAGGGCAGAACTCATCTAATTTGTATTTTCTAAAAATCTCTAAAATTGAAGCATAGAATGATGTTTGATCTTTCGTAACTCAAAAACCAAGTGGATTCCCGCAAAACCAAATTTCGGTAGATCTCTACTCCGTAAATTGAACATGCAAGCCAAATTTCAAGTCTAAATCTAACAGAAAAAAGCAAAAGTTTTACTATAAATATCCCCGTAATCCAGTTGAGAGCCGTTTTCCAAAATTACTGCTCTTAGCGGATTTCAATTCCACAAAAGAAAAATGCAAACCAAATTTCATTATTATAGTCCTTGTAGCTCGAAAAAAGTGATTTTTTTTGTCAATACGTCCCAGTAACCCCCTGCAACCCCCCAGAACTTGATTTGTTTAAAATACATTCTTAGTGGATCCCTATTCAACAAAAGAAACATGCTTAACAAATTTCAAGTATATGGGTCTAACAATTAAAAACAGGAATTTTTTTCTGTAACTCCTCTTGACCCCTTGCAAACATCTTTAGGGGTCAATTTTCATTTTACTCTTTGTTAGAGGAACTCTATTTCATGAAAGGAACATGCCTACCAATTTTCAAGCAGGATGATCAAGTAGTTTAAAAATGGAAATATTTATCGATTACGCCTCTTAATCTCCCGAAATTAAACCTGGTCGTAGATATTCGCGAAACCCATTTTGTAGCGGTTCTCTACTTTACGAAAGGAATCTGCTTAACAAATTTCAAGACTGTACGTCTAACAGTTTAAAAATGGGGATAATTGTCTATAACGCCACTTGAGCCCCCGCAACGCCACTTCTGGGTCTGTTTTCACAAAACCCATTTTGTAGGGGAATTGCACTCTATGAAAGGAATCTGCTTAGCAAAATTTGAAGACTGTGCGTCCAATTAATTAAAAATGCAAAAAAATTATCAATAACGCCCCTTGAACCCCCGCAACACCACCTAGGGGTCGATTTTCACAAAACACATTTTGCAGTGTATTTCTATCCTATGAGAGGAATCTGCTAACCAAATTTCAAGACTATGAATCTAATAGTTTAAAAAAAGAAATAATTATTTATATCTGCCATTAACCCCCCGCAACACCCCTTGGGGGTCAATTTTCTCCAAACCCGTTTTGTAGCGGATATTTACTCCATGAAAGAAACATTCCTACCAATTTTCAAGCAGGTAGGTCAAATAGTTTAAAAACGAAAATATTATCTCTTACGCCACTTATTCCCTGCAACGCCACTTAGAGGTCTGTTTTCACAAAACCTTCTTATAGCTGATCTCTACTCTATGAAAGAAATCTCTTTATCAAATATAAAGACTGTGCGTCTAATAGTTAAAAATGGAAATAATTATCTATAACGCCCCTTAAGTCCCCTCAACGCCACTTGGGGGCAATTTTCACGAAACCCATTTTTAGCGTATCTCTACCCTATGAGAGGAATCTGCTTACTAAGTTTCAAGACTGTACGTCTATTAACTTAAAAATATGAATTTATAACGCCCCTTAAACCCCCCGCCCCGCAACACCCCTTGGGGGTCAATTTTCCCAAAACCCATTTTGTAGCGGATATTTACTCCAGGAAAGAACTTACCTACCAATTTTCAAGTAGGTAGGTGAAGTAGTTTAAAAACGGATATATTTATCTATTACGCCCCTTAATCCCCCGCAACGCCACTTAGAAGTCTGTTTTCACAAAACCCGTTTTGTAACTGATCATTATTCTACGAAAGGAATCTATATATCAAATTTAAAGACAGTGCGTCAAATAGTTTAAAAACTGAAATAATTATCTATAACGCCCCTAAGCCCCTGCAACGCCACTTGGGGGTCGATTTTCACCAAACTCATTTTGTAGCGGATCTCTACTCTCTGAAAGAAATCCGCTTACCCAATTTCAAGATTGTACATCAAGTAGTTTAAACATGGAAACAATTATTATTAAAGCCCTTAACCCCCGTAGCGCCCCTTGCGTTTCGAATTTCGGAAAACCTTTCTTAGCTGATGTCTACTCTATCAAAGGAACATGTCTACCAAATTTCAAGTCTGTAGGTTAAATAGTTCCAGAGATTTCGTGATTAGTCAGTCAGTCAGTCAGTCAGTCAGTCAGTCAGTCAGTCAGTCAGTCAGTCAGTCAGTCAGTCAGTCGCTTTTCTCCTTTATATATATAGATTCAGTGCATTGTTTATATATTCCTTTAATCGCGTCATGAGTGAGTGCGATGTTTTCACTGGATCTTGATTTTTTTTAATCTGTATCGTTTTCAAACTAAACATATAGAAGTAAACTTCTTTATTCTTGAAATTTAAAATTTTGGAATTTCTTTTTTATTTTCTTATTTTGTTCCAGCAATAGTTTATTTTTCAAAAGTTCAGCTGAAAGTGGATAAGATGTGTACCAGTTGCCTCCTTTAAAATTACATTCTTCTCAAATGTTTTTGTGTCCTTGCATATAAAACATTTATTTTCAACAGTGTCTCCCTTTTCTAAATATGGATCGATTTCAGTGGAGGAATCATACTTGCTGTTATACTCTTCATTTGTTTTTTTCTCATCATAACCGCAAAGAGAATTTCTTCATCCGAAGATACTGTTGTACTATATCTACATATTAAATATTGTATTTATTAAATTACTTAAATATCACAATTCTTCATCATAACTACATAATACGCCACAGAATAAGGAAGATTTTAAAGCGTACCCACGTTTTAAAAAATGTAAATCAACTTCACGCGCAGGGTGTGACACACCCGAGGGAGTGGTATCCAAAGATCTATTTTAAAATTCGCTGACAGGCTTGATCCCTTGAAGGTTATGACCTTAAAGTCAGCTAGACGGGAAGCATCTATTTTCCAAAAAAGGCTTTGTAGAAAAAAGTTAGATGGTGGGTATGACACACCCAGTGCGAGTGGTGCCGGATAAGATATCTGAATCCATTCCATTGGTAGCGGTTGTGATAAGCAGTTTTAGCTCCACTAGATCAACAGGAAGGAGAGGGCAAGTACCTCGTCTTTTGCGTAATCCAACAGGATGGAATCATTAAATGTAAAACAGGATTTCCGGGTAACCATTTGGTAAGCGACGTGTTGTAGTGCATTACTTGTTCAATCCATCCGTGAGGGAGATGATCATCGAGGAAATTTTCACTTTGGCCGACTAGGTTACTATTTATCCAATTGGAGGATGAAGTTGCCAAAGTTTTCTGCAACTGTAGCATCAATCAGTTAAGATCTAAAATAGTGGCTCCCATGGAAGTTTGTTAAATTTAAAACACAAAAGCCTTTTTCCCGCTGCACACACCACCATTTTGACTGATTAGTCTCATGACACGCATGCTATTGCATACTTCTCTACTATCAGTGCGAGATACACGCACTAAGAGTACATCTACCTTAAAGCTCACTGAGGTAGTGCTGTAACGGATAGTATTCACGGGCCTCCTCTACTAATCCTTTTGAAAAAATTCTATATCTTTAAATATTGGTCTATTGAGAACTTTCTCCCGAAAAAGATGCGATTTATGTTAATCAGGCTTAAATTTAAGCACGAATTTTTAGTTCGAGAGAGAGAGGTTAGGAGTTATATGATAGAATTTAGCGATTAACGTAAAGAAGTGGAAAGCTAGCTGAGATTGACTCGTTGATTAATTACTTAATATTTTTTTTGAGACTCTAGGTAGACTCCTTGTGTGCCAACAAGTATAACACAAGGCTTACAAACGTAAGTCAATACTCGATCAATAGTGGTAGGAAGTTTTAAGTACAGGGATACAAGCACAAATGGGAAATCGAAAGGTAAAAAGAAACAAGACGGGATGCAAATACAATAAACACAGTACAAAATACAACATTGCTCACATGCAAAAACGGAGACATTCAGTAAATAAAATTATACAATGGTGAAGGTTTGGAAGCACATGTGTGATCAGAATAAGACTTTCAAAATACAAATGAGTAAAAGCATGCATACACACAAATACTTAAGAATATACACACAGACATATATATATATATACATATATATATATATATATATACATATATATATATATATACGCACTTTAAAAAACCAGAGAGATACATACGTACACAGTAATTGTTAGCAAACACACACAAAATAATAAAATAGTAAAAAAAAAACACAATTTTTTTTTTAAATAAAAATAATTAAATTGACAATCTAAACAATACGAGAAAAAATGCTATTAATATATGCACAAAACGATGTAAAAGAAGACTTGCTCTGAACAAAGGCAGAGAAAGGAGGAGGCCACGCTATATTGTTCTTTTGTAGGCAATTCATGAGAGTACGTCTTTCGGAAGAGAATTTAGCACAAGCAAATATTAGATGCTTGACATCCTGGACTGAGTCACTGGAGCAAGAACACTGGTCAGTAGGTGACAAATTAAAGCGTTTCAAATAGGCTTTAAAGTTTCCATGCCCAGTTAGAAACTGGGTAAGTATAAAATTAGGTTGAAAGTGTTTAGCCTTTAAACGTCTCTGAATAGAAGGAATAAATTCCTTGGTGAAGAGCGCATTATTTGATATTTGATATAATTTATTCCACTCAGAAATAATTTTTTCCTTAAAAATATTTTTATAATATGATTTTGGAATGTTCATAGGAATCAAAAAACTTAATTTTGTAGCTTCTTTTGCAAGCCAGTCAGCACGTTCATTGCCATAGATTCCCGTATGACCTCGAACAAAAGAAAAGGAAACTTTTACACCTCTGGGCTTCGAAGAAAATTGAGATCAATTTGCGTTTTAACAATCAGTTGATTTTGAGAATCAATGTTATTTAAAGCATATAAAGATGAAAGAGAATCACTGCAAATTAAAAAATCCGATGAAAGGTTTTCGTTTTTACAGATCCATGAGACTGCTTGAGCTATGCAAAGTAATTCAGCCTGAAACACACTACATTCATCTCTTATTCTAAATTGGCGAGTTTCAATTTCAATAAAATCTTGGAAAATAACAAATGCAAGGCCAACCTTATTGTTAATTTTGCTACCATCTGTAAAGCAGACAACAGGAAAGTTGTCTTCGATATTTTTACGATAATTAACAAAATTGAGGGGAAATCGTTCAGAAGGATGAGGGAGATCAGAAAATCGCAGGGTACCATCTAGACTCTTATTGGTACAGTTCTTTATTGCATTCTTGAATTCATTATTTCTGATTATAAAGATGTCAATAGGTGGAAAGCCCGAGATAGCAAACACAGCATCATAGGATATCGTTCGATACCCAGAAATAACCCGAAGAAGTATTCTTCGTTGAATTTTTCGCAGGAGACGACAATTTATTTTCTTCTTCAAGGCAGACCCCCAGATTCGTGAACCATAACAGATAAATGGAACAATGCCTTGTTTATAAATGAGGGATAAGACATTGGACTTGATCCAAAGCTATTTCTGGCAACTCTGTTAAGACCTAGCGAATTTTTCACACTTATTTGAAAGATGCAGAATATGTTGCTTCCAACAGAATTTACTATCAAGGACAATACCAAGATATTTTAGTTCCTTCACACAATCGAGGGGAATCCCATTAAGGGTGAGGTTGCTAGTGAGGGTGTTGCTTTCTCTTTTCTCCAAGATCATAACTTTTGATTTGACAGCATTAAACTCTAATTTATAATTCTTTGCCCAGGTTGATACAAAATCAAGGGTAAGCTGCGCTTGTCTGCTTATATCATGAAAAGACTTTCCCTGAAAACAAAGAAGTAAGTCGTCGGCAAAAGCAATCGTTTCACAAGAGAAAGCCAAGATTTTTTCCAAAAAATCATTTATAATGATGTTCCAGAGAAAAGGTCCAGAAACTGATCCCTGAGGACATCCCTTGTTCAAAAATCTCTCTTTTGAGGAATGACCTAAAGATAAAGTCACAGATCTATCCTTCAAGAAGCTGGAAATTACGGCAAATAAGTTGTTAGGAATGTTAGATCTTTTTAAAAGGCTCAGAATACCAGGCCACCAAGCATTATCAAAAGCTCCTTTACTATCCAAGAAAACTAGGATTGTATGAAAATTTCTCTTTTTCCTTTTAAAACAATTTCATTAAGTTTCATCAAGGCATCCTCGGTACATTTTTGTGGCATAAAACCAAATTGGTTTTTATTGAAAAAATAATCTTTGTGTAAACGCCAGGCCACTCTGTTGATAATGAGTCTTTCAAAACATTTACCCAAAGTTGACAGTAAACTGATACACCTAAGGTTGTCTAAATTAGGGATACGGACGTCGTTCACTTTGGGAATCAGGATAATCCTAGCTTTTTTCCAACAGAGAGGAAAGGTCTTGAGACGAAGACATGAATTAAAAACTTTTAGGAAAAGTCCAGGGTGCATTACATGCAATTTCTTGACAACTTCATTAGGAATGGAGTCAGGGCCAGGTGACTTTCTTAACTTCAATTTATTAATAACAGCATCAATTTCATGGATGGTAAAAGGTGGGTCATTTGTTATGTTGCTATTGAGAAGAGCGTCATTTCGTATTTCCTTGTGGCAATCATCATCATCATTCTCACAATCATCATTAAAAGATATTGGAAGATAATCTCATTAATTGTCTCTTCAAAGAATTAGTCACAGTTCCACATGGAAGAGCAATTCCACTGAGTTCAACTCTCTTCTGAAACTGCTGTTTGACGCCATAGGTATAAATCTTTTTCCACACATTATTTACATTAATTTCATCCAAAATCCCTTCCATGAGCTTAATTTGGCATCTAAAAGTTTTAAATTATAATTAGTTCTTAATTCTTTGTATTTACTTTTATAAATTTCTCTTAAAGCGATATTTTTACATCTCTGGAATCTTCGTCTTGCAGCATTAACGTGCTTTCTCATGCACCCAATTTCCGTTGTCCACCAAGGAATTCTGTGCATCCCTTGCTTTTTAATTGGAATTGACATTTTACAAGAATTTAGAATAATAGAAAGGAGATTATCTACGAGATCATGTAAGGATTCTGGATTTTGGCAGGAATCGATGCGATTACTAATGTTTGACAGCAAGCAATTAGATGTGTCATAGAAGAGTTTCCAGTTCGCTTTTGATCAGGTTGAAGATACAAAAGTCACCATTTTTTGTTTGAGAATTGGAATTAAGACAATATCAAACTCAATTGCTCTGTGGTCGGAGAGAGAATCATAAGTAGGCAAATGCCAACAAGAAACATCTTCCAGCAAATCAGTTCCAACTGCAGTTACATCAATGTAGCTAGAACCTTGAGAGCCACAAAATGTAGGACCGTAATCTTCATTAATGACAAAGAGGTTATGGGCACTAATAAAATCGGTGAGCTTGGAACCTCTAGAGTCAGAAAGGGGACTGAACCATGTTTCAGATTTGCTATTAGCGTCCATTGACCAGACCAATCTGTTTATAGGCATCTTGGAAAAAAGTTGGTTAATTTTTTCCAAATCAAAATCGATATTCTTGGAGGGTTCGAAATAGTAGGAAACAAACAAAAAGGATACTTTATTAATGTTTAAGCGCACTGTCACCATATTGTAATCAAGGTGATTTAGATCTAGAAAGGTTGAAATATTTCTATTTCTGACAATAATGGCTGCTTTAATTGTCTCGAAAGAAGGACTGAAGAAAACTCTGTAAGACGAAGGAAATCCAGGAAGAGTTCCCTTGTACGAATGAGGCTCTTGTACCAACGCAACATCAATATTGCGAACTTCCATATTCAAAATAAGCTGCTGTGTAGAACTTTTTGATTTATGCAAATTAAGTTGTAAAATGCGTAAATGCGGTTGAGGTAAAACATTATTCATAACTTGTTTGAGATGTAACAAGTTTCTCCATAAATTGATGACATTTACAGCAGCTAGAATAGGGTTTGTGATTCACATCAACTTTTTTGTTTGGGTCTCTTGTTTTCTTATTGAATCTAATACAATTAACGCAAACCTGAGTAGAGAGATCGCACTCACTACTCTTGTGTTCTCCAGCACATTTGAAACAGCACAAGCCATTTCACAGTTAGCAGCCTTATGATGTATCCAAGGCATTTAAAGCAACGGTTAATGGCCAGGAAATCCTCGATTTTGCAAACGTTCCAGTTTGCTCTCAGGAAGTTCATATTAAGGCACAGTTTTCGACAAATCGGACTGACCTCTAGAACAAATGCCGGGAATTTTCGAATTTTTTAAGAGTGAAACGAATTTTTGTTTCCTCCCATATTTGTTCTTTCTCTCCCAATTCCGGATTCTGTTCCTTCAAAAGCTGGAGAACCTCATGATCACTAATTTCATTCGGAAGATTTTTCAGAAGCAAATTTGGGTTTCTCTTCCGCGGAGAAGACACTTGAAGCGAATTTGTTTTTTCTTTTATTGCATTCGCAAACCTTTTCCTTATCCTCTTTTGAGACACATTGAACAAGCACTCGATTATTATCGATGGTTCTCATCTTTTTATCCTACTTGAATTTGTCTAGGGTTTAACTGAGTTCTGATGATTTTTCGCACTTCCTCAGATGTAAAATCATTTTTGTTAGAACATACAATAACATTATTCATTAAATTACTCTCATTGGGAATGATAGATGGCGCACGATACGAGCATATGATAGTTTTGTAAACGACGCTGGGATATCATCGTTATTCTTTGCATCTCCAGATTTGTTGAAAGCTTTTGAAAAAATGTAATTTCAACTTACCCAAAGCAGTTCTTGCACCTTCACGCAACTTTTTGCTTGGGTTTCCAACACAATTTAGTACATTTTCCAAAGATTCGAAGCAATCCTCAAGCGATCGAAATGACGCGTCAACATCAATGGCC
>BMAO01002358.1:0-67004 GCA_019973975.1 Trichonephila clavata
TTAAAAAATGTGAGCACAGGAAAAAAAAATTAGATTTCTACATAGATCAAAATAATGGTTATTTAAAAGAAATGGCATTCCTTATGAACTTAAAGGTTGCACTTCTAGATGTATACTATTTTTTACTAAAGCTTAGAATAAATGACTTTCAAACTTTAAGAGCATGACTCGCATACATCTCAGTTTCTTCATGAAAATTGGGGTGCACATTTTCAGCAAATAAACATAAAAATTAAAAATTGCTACTTGAAAGTATAAGTGCATGTAATACGATGGTATACATGATATGCCAGATTTTATGGTAAAAACATAATTTTTCTTTACCTTTCTTTAATGAGTAAAAGCATAAAATATATTTATATTGGGTTAAATATAAAGAATCTGATATATATACTTCATTTATTTTCATCCAAATAAACAAAACACTATAGTCACAATAAAGGAACCATAAAATAAATGTAATGAAATAATTTCTTTATGAGAACTTTAAGACATTTTCCATATGTTTACCAATAAGCTAGAAAAGTTCTTTAAAATCTACAAGAAATTAGTCTCTTAAAAAGATTACTAATTGAAAACAAAAATTTATTTTGTAGGCTTGCCTTTTTCAAGACATGCAAGCTATTTTAAAGTTCAATATGAAAATAAAACTATTCCAATGTAGCAAAGGAATACTTAAATTATTATTTGCCTATAAGCAAGTGCCCAAAAAATCAACAATGTGACTTATTATGAATCAAGTAAATTTCATTAAGATATGTGACTACCCAAAATTCGCAGTTTTGGTGAAAATTTTCAAAAATTATTTTTGTGTTTTTATTTTAAAGACTACACATTTAAGATTCCAAAAACACTCTATTTTTGTTTCTATGATATCTAGAAGCAAAGTTATAGCATAATTAGTAAACTGGAATTGGAGTTAACAAAACCAGATGCTGATCCCTACACAAAATATTTTTAAGATATTGAATTTAAATTTACAGAACATGTTTTATTTAGTTCTATCTGTGTTATGAATCAAACTCTAATCTCTGTGTATATACAGTGAACCCCAAAAAGTGTTCGTACACTTGCAATTTCCTATAAAATTTATTGTTTCTGACTAATAAAAATTAATAATTTGGAATTGTAATTTTTTTATATCTGTAGCTTGTTCTTGGTGGAATGACATAATTATTTTTTTAAAAATTGTATAACTATTATTTTTAAAAATTCATAATCAAAAAGCTCCTGAAAAATTACGCCACTAAAGTCTTAGAACACTTAACAAAAATCTCAACATAGCTTTAAATATTGTATTTCTTTCTTAAATTAGAACTTAGTAGGATATCTTTTAGTGTCCACAACAACTTTGGACATCTTGATATAGATTTATTGAGATTTTGTAATTTCTGCATTGATTTTCCTCCATGCTTCTGTGATTATTGTTTTTACTTCCCATTATGTGTTTATATGTCATGCTTTCTTTTTATTTTAAATCTAGTTCTCCCCAAATATGCTCTGCTGGGCTAAATAAATTGATTGAGGACGTGTTTTCAAACTTTTGGGTACAGTTATAGAGACACCAGCAGTGTACATTGAGAGCAGTTCGCTTGGCGTCATTATCCTGTTAAAAAATGAAGTCGTCTGAAATATCCAAATTTTGAGAGGATAATTTAAAATTTCTCTTTAAAATATTTAAATAGAGCTCATGATTCTCAATACCATCAAAAAATACCAAATTACCTAATTCCTGAAGCCTATTTACACCCCCTCCCCCGCAAGAACACCTCTGTGTTGAATCATGGAGGTGGAGGAGCTCTTGTTCCACATAAATTCACTGGATTAAATGCCTCATTTTTTCCTTTAAAACTATTATATGCCCATCAGAACCAAAAATGTTGAATTTTCTGTCATCCCAATCACTTTCCTGTCAATTTTGAATTTTCTGAAACTTAAGTCACAAGAATCTAGTTGGATGAATGAACCATGGAAGTGGAAGTGTTCTTGCGTGGGGGCGTAAATCAGCCACAGAATTAGGTAATTTTTGATGATATTGAGAATCATGAGCTCTAGTCAAATATTTTAAAGAGAAATTTTAAATTGTCTGTCCAAAATTTGATATTGAACACGACTTCATATTTTAACAGGATAATGAAGCCAAGCGTACTGCTCTCAATGTACACCGCTGGTGTCTTTATAACTGGCCCAAAATTTTGTGAAAACACCTCCTCAATCAATTTATTTAGCCCAGCAGAGCATATTTGGGGAGAACTAGATTTAAAATTAAAAATATGACATAAACACATAATGGGAAGTAAAAATAATAAACACAGAAGCATGGAGGTAAATCGATGCAGAAATTACAAAAACTCATTAAATCTATATCAAGATGTCCAAAAGTTGTTGTGGACACTAAAAGATATCCTATTAAGTTCTAAATTAAGAAAGAAATACAATATTTAAAGCTATGTTGAGATTTTTGTTAAGTGTTCTAAGACTTTAGTGGCGTAATTTTTCAGGAGCTTTTTGATTATTAATTTTAAAAATAATAGTTATGCTATTTTTAAAAAAATAATTATGTCATTCCATTAAGAACAAGTTGCAGATATCATTAAAAAATTACAATTTCTATACATTAATTTTTATTAGTCGAAATCATTAAATTTTATAGGAAACTGCAAGTGTACGAACACTTTTGGGGTTCACTGTATTTATGTACTTCATTGCATTTAAATGTAAAAAATATCATTAATTTTTTAAAAAATCGAGTTTTTGCATAAAATTTGGCATATTTAAAAAACTTTTAAAAGTAATACATATCTTTTAATTCCTAATATATAAAGATATTCCATTATTTATGTACTGTATAAATATTATTTGAATACATCCATTAGAATTTGGTGTAAAAGATCCTAATTGCAATTTTTCATGAAAATTTTACTAAACTCGACAATTTTTATAATTATAAAACTCTCCAGAAAACAGCAAAAGGGTTGAAAATTAATTAAACATGAAGCTAAAGAGTTTGAGCTATAATTATGGTGAGTTTAAGAAATGTACAACTTAGTAGAACATTTTTCATATTGTATTTAAATCTTTAAAAGCATTGTCTGAGAAACTATGTTTTTTGGCTTCATGGTAAAGTTCACAAATGGATTTCTTTTTAAGACATTGAATTAACATTTTAAGAAAACTTTTATTTTATTTTATTTGTATTATAGACTATAATCTCTGTGTATGTATATATGCATTTTATTGCACATACAATTTGTGAGAAAAAATATGCTTTTTTTTTTAAAAAATTGACAAATTTCAAAAAAATAATGTAACTCTTATCGCTCTAGGCACAGATAATGATGTTATTTGGGTGCAGTTTTAATATTATTTGAATATATTAATTAGAATTTTCAATACAAGGTTTACTGTAACTGCAATTTTTAACTAAAAATTCCCAATCTATCCAAAATAATTTAAAATTTTGTGGAATTGTATTTTAATTCCTGACTCAAGTGTAGTATAGGGGAGAGGGCCCTTTCGATTTTTATATAGATATTATTGGTGAGATAACGAATTCATTCTGGCTTCGGGAAACCTATCGCTAAGTGAAGTAGCTTGGCGATCGATTTTGGTCACCAAAAAAATTTGACATCGCCAAGTATCTATACTACACTTGAACCTTAATTCCTAGTTCTATGCACACCCTTTTTAAAGAAAAAAGTGTTTTTTTTAGTTGAAAATTTGTTTCAATAAAATGCTCCGAGGGTAGGCACATACCTTAAATTGATTTTTTTAAGTAATCCTAAAAAAAAAGGCATTTTAAATACATTTTCCCGCTAAATTCCTATAAAAGCCTTACAATATCAAAACAATCTAGTACTCATGTGTTCGTCCGCTGGTAGCGTGGTAGAAACGAAAAATAGTTCGGAAGATTTATGAGAACTAAATTTGTTGTTGAACCCCAATCTTTAAAATATGTAGCCAGTATATTAAAAAAACTTTTTAATCCCGAATATCTTTTTAATTTGTTTGATAGTGTTAATTAACCATTTTTTGAAATTTTGAGTACATGTAATGTCTCATATTTGTAAAGGCATGTGTTCAAATCTGATATAAACAAACTCATTTCAAATTGAGCATGTCCATGTAGTCATTTTTGAGTACAGGGCCGCCGCGTGGGGGTGGCAAAATTGTTCACCGCACAAGGGCGCCTGGGGCAGGGGGCGCTAAAATTTATAGTACTTATAGTTTTTTTTAATTTAATGTTACTTACAAAAAGTTGTTGATAAAAAACTTGCAATTTTGTATGTTTTATATTTTTTTAGCAATAAATAAGATTTTATTTTTAAAATTTTATATTTTAATTCAATTTAATTTTGTTTTTGTTTCTGCAGATTGTTTTCGTTTGTGTAAAACAAAATTTGATTTCCGATATGCACAATAAAAATACGTTCCGTGTGGAGTTCGCGCTATTATACGGAACGTGTTCAAAATCTAAGAATTGGTAACATGTAACAACAGGACTTGGGAATGATTTGTATCGGCATAAACTTTGATTCATTATATGATGAGAAGATGTTGTGGCTCAACGTCGTTGTTTTGTTTGCTTTTCGTTTGCAATGATAATATATATACATTTTTAAAATTATGTAAATTGCTTGGTTTTTCTTCTCCAAATCATATTTTACTTCATGTATACTGTTATTAAATAGTTCTCAAAACTCGAAACAAAATTTTATCGTAGCGTTTCTCAAACTGTGGGACGCGCTCTCTAGCAGGGCGTGGTAACCCTTTTTGGGGGCGCAAACCTATCGCGAAAAATCGAAAACAAAAGATTTAAAATAATTATCCATTTGATAAAATAATTTACAATTTAAAATAATTACAAAGTAAATACATTATTATATAATAAAAAAAATTACAAATTCCCATTCATATAATACTCAACATTTATAAATGTATCAGTACTGCACAAAGTATTTGATAATTAAGTTTTCAATATTCAATTAAAAACAAGTTTAGGAATTACTAGTGACTCCCCTGGTCTTGTCATATACAAAATATTTATCTTGATAAATAGTGCGGTTTATAATTAAAGTCGTATTGTATTGTAGTTAGGGACGTCTCAAGGCATGGGCCAACTAGGCCCGGGCCCAGGACCCTCTCTCAGAGGGGCCTCATTTCGTTCTCGGCTCCGTCTTAATAAGACCATGAACCGGATAGTTTTAATGTCATCAAATATAATTCCCGTACATTCCCTGCGAAAAACAGTTAATTTTAAACTGCATGTCAATTGGCAAAAGTCATAATACTGTATTATTATGTGATAACCGTTGTCCAGTGGCGTAACGGACCCCCCCCCCCCAGCTACCAAGCCCGCTTTTCCGCTTAGGCACGCTAGCCACATGCCTAGGGCGCAAAAGATTTGGGGGCGCAAAAAATTAAAATTACAGAGAACGTGCAACCGCCCATGTTTATTAAAAAGCCAATTATTCTCTTTCGTTTTTATATCTAAATTATCAATTCTTCGTTTCACTATTGGCCAAATTATTATGTAAATTGCTTGGCTTTTCTTCTCCAAATAATATTTTGTGTCATGTATACCTGTTATTAAGCTGTTCTCAAATCTCGAAATAAAATCTTTATCGCAGCGTTTCTCGAACTCGAGGGCGTGATAACCCTACTTGGGGGGGGGGGGGAGTGCGAGCATATTACGAAAAATCTAAAATAAAATATTTAAAATAATTATCAATTTAATAAAATAATTTGCAATTTAAAATAATTACAAAACAAAATATACTCTAATATAATAAAAAAATGAAATACACACATTCAAACTGATCTTGGGCTTGTCATGTACAAAATTTATATACAAAATATTTATCTAATTATTGCGTTTATAATCAAAGTCGTATTGCATCTTATTTACCATCAAAGTACATTATAATTGCATTCAGTACATTGTTATTGTAAGAAGTGGGGCGCGATGAAAATTATGACTGAAATTTGGGTCGCAAATATTGAAAGTTTGAGAGGCATTGCTTTATCGCGATCTACAACACTCTTTTTGGTATCATGAATTCCTTTAGATTCTAAGCAGGGTATCTATACACAAGGGCAGCCGAATTTGTGATTTCTTCCAAATTTAAGAAATAAATATAAAAGGTTACAACATATAACTGTAATCGTCGCAATTCAGTTGAAAGTAATTTCGAATTTGTAGGGATTTCACCTAAATTCTTTTCATTGTTTGTTCAGTGTTGGGAACTTTACTTATTGAAAAGTTCTTGTTATTTTCAATATTTTCATTTTTTTATAGACTACTATTTGAAAATAAACTTCAAGTTCCATGAAAAATCTTACCATACTTATTTTTCATCTTAAAAAACCTACACAAGAAGCAATTCCTTCTTAGTTACATTCTATTTTTAATAACAATGTTATTCATAATAAGCTAGTTTCCTGTTTTAATATTTTGCAATCTTCTCCGATGATGATGTAATTTTACTAATGTAATTTTGTCCCCCCCCCCTCTGCTCTTTTGCAGATATGTTTTTTTAAAAATAACTATAAAAATATTGTATTAAATTTTCTTGTTCATGCATATTTTTGTATCATTTCCTGTCTATCTCGGTGAACCATTTTGTACCTCTAAGCCCTCTGTTGGATGTGAGTTCGATCCACCCGAATAAATTAAAAGCTAGGGATTCTCCAACGACGTTTTATAGCGTAGCATTAAGTTTTTGCTTCCTTTTAACGTCAGTAAATACTCGAGCATATACAAATCGTATTAGATAAATTATAAAACTAAAATTATAGATTCAAAAAAAAAAGAAAAGAAAGAAAGAAACCAAGTGCGGTGGCGCAAACAAGGCCAAGAAAGAGAAGACAGTAAGTAAAAATTGTAGCTTTGCATATATTTAAATATTCCCATATTTTTACTTTTTTATATATACTTGATAGAATTCAACCAAAATAGAGCCCTCATTTTTTTTTTGCACCAGGGCCTTTAAATACCTAGCTACGCCACTGCCGTCAGGAAATCCCTTTTTTTTCAAAGAGAGAGAGTTGACGCAATTTTGAATCAGTAATTTCTTCAATTTTACTTCATTCCTTTAAAACTGCAAACAGTAATTATGACTTCACTTTTGATTTATTTTGTATTTTCCCTTGAGACTTAAAAAAATGTACAAACATTTTTATCATATTAAAATAAAATCAAAACATACATTTATTATTTCTTTCCTTTACAAAAGAGGCGGTGAAAATAATGTCCAGCTTAATGAAATCTAATTTTAAAAAAATTTTATTTTGTAGATTTTCCGTTACATAAGCTAATTTTAAGATTTTCGTCTATATTTATATATATATTTCAATGTATTTTTATAGTACTTTTATGTTGATTAATATGCATCAATACTTGTTTTCTTTGCTTGAATACATCTTCCAAAAACACACTTTTCTATGCAAGAACAGTTCTAAAAAGTTAAACTATTAGTGCAAATATGAAATTTCAAAAAGTAGTACTTAAGGTAGAACTGGTTATTGAAGTATTTTTCACGGAACTTCAAAGTTTAATTCCTAGCATTGATATTTTGACACTGATCGCTCTCACATTGAGCTATAGATAGAAATAAAAATAAATAAATAATATCTACAATATTTCTTCATTTTTGAAGGAATGGAAAATGTTAATGCCTCTCTCTTTCTCTCTCTGTTTAAAACTTATTTAAATAATATAAAAAATATTAATTGGAGCACGACAGTCTTAGCGCGACTGTTGCTGGGTTGGGGGACCTTTTCGCCGGAAGCTCATATCAAGTAGGTGTCTGATACTTTCGATATTTTGTTTCATTAACAACTGGTTCTTTCTTGAAAGTATACCGATCCCCGGTCTAGAATGCACTTTATTTTATAAATTCTCTGAATTTTTCTTTATAAAAAATAATAATAATAAATGCAGTAAAATATTCTTGATTGAAATGATACTACAGAAAACTACCTTTCAGAAACAGAAAGATTTGTTTTCATACTAAACAAGGAAACAAAAGTTGATTGTAAATTAATGTTTACAGCATGTGTAAATACCAGAAAAGCTGGTTAATATGAAATTGTTTGCCTTAATTTTGTAGAATTATTCTTTGTTGAAAATTTAATTTACCTTTTTATACAACGTTTGTGATATGATTTATATTTGCACAATTCATCATATTCTGAATATAATACTGTTTATGTCTTATCATACAAAGATTTAAAAATTCAAATTTATCGTAACCAGATTATTCACTGAACATTTGGTTACTGAAATACACACATTTGTGTTAAAATTATTCTTATTTTTTGAGAAATATATTACTCTGAAATACCCTACTCATATCGTAAAGCATTTGAAATTTACTTCTGATCACAAAAAGAAGGGAAAAAAAGTTTTTTTCTTTATTTTTGAGAATTTTTTATTTTATGTACACGATATCTTACTTTTTCATAGCTGTAGAGCATCATTGAAAAAAAAATTAACTGATATACAACAGTTCTTCGAACATTGTACGATCTTAATATCTTAAGCATAAGCCAATATAAAACAAAAAGTGAAAAAATTACAAAACACTGTTAATGTACTTTATGTACGTTATGGAACAGTACGTAATGTACATTAACTTTTACGAAAAAAAATTCATGTCAAGCATTATATCTGCACAATATTATTTTTTTTAAAAAAGAAGTTGAATAAAAGTTCTTAAAAAATGATACTATCTTTTGTAAGGAACGTATACGATGTAACTTTTCAAACATACAAAGATAAAAAAATATTCTTACATAAGTATTATTGCATAAATTTTCATTACATTTGTAAATTTTTTATACATAAACCTACAAACATTGCCAAACAATTCAACCAAATGACAAAGAAATTGTAAAATTAAAATTTTAGATATTCCTTTAACAATCAAACTGAAGGGAATTTTAATGAATTGCAATCAGAAACAAATTTTTTTTAAATATTCACAGTAAAATCAGGTTGTTTTGTAATTATTAAAAATTTCTATGTAAACATTAGTTTTCAGGCAGAAAATTTGCAAGTTTATAGAAGAGGGTAACTAAGTACCTGTAACAATATCTATTTTCTGCAGATTAAATTAGTATGAGTACTTGTATTGAGTTATGAAATAAAAAACAGTACACGTCTGCACCATAGATTAGAACAGAAGATCTCGAACTTGTCATGTTTTTTTATCTGGGCCCTTGCTTACTTAATATTGAATTTTTGAAAATTCATGAACTTCAAATGTGTTTTGGACAGTAGGTATACTGTGGTAGCTCGCTGCTATTTTAAAAACATATTTTCTTTTCTATCTGTAATGAAGTATTGTGTGAAAAACTAAAAAATGCATGTTAATTTTAAACATTTATTAGATAAAAGTTAAAATTTAGTACCTGATGTTTTACCAAAGAAGATAAGTCACCTATTGATGTTTTAAAGTATATTTATGCAAAGAATTTTATCGATACATTTCCGAATATTGCGATAGCTTTACGGATTTCTTTAACCCTGCCAGTTTCGGTGGCTACTGGAGAACGAAGTTTTTCAAAACTTAAAATTATAAAAAACTACATGCGATCTACTATGGCGCAGGAGAGATTATCGGACTTGTCAATTATATCCACAGAGAGCGAAATTTTGGATAAATTAAATATAAAGGAATTGATACGAGCATTTGTAGCAGCTAAAGCTAGGAAAATCAATATTTGAACATATTTTCTATTTTTTATATTTTACTTTAAAAATTTCATATCATTTTTGCTTTGTTTTGTTTTTAAAATTTACAAAATAATAATAATAATAATAATAAAAACAATAAGACAAACGTGTTTTAATATTATTATTTTAAATCTTTTCAGTTCGAAAGTCAAATTTCGAATACTATAAAAGAGTATTTTATATATAACTTGTAGCACTTTATAAGAGTGTAACAGAACCTCATAAAGGGGCGCCGAATTACAACTTGAACAAGGGCGCCTAATACCCACGCGGCGGCCCTGTTTGAGTATTTCTTTTTTCTCCGTGTATATATATATATACATTTCTCTTTTTTGGTTTGTCATGGTTCCATGTTCTTGGTTCTTCCGGACTGATCTTAGGATTCTTAAGATTTATTAGTCTTATTTTGAATTATTTACTGCTATATATATATTTATATATATACTTGCAAGAAAAGTCTGCGTTCACTAACTACTGCTGACATAAACGACGAAAAAAATTTTAAAAACCCGAATTTGAAATTTTTTTAAAAATTATGTTTTATTTAGTTTATTCCAAGTACTGAGAATAACAAAAGTAATCTCGGTTTCCTTTCATGGCTTTGAAAATAAGGACAGATTAGTAGCGATACCAACAAAAATCAAGCAGAAAAAGTCTGCGTTTACTGTTTTATAGTAGTAACTATAAAAATTATTTAAAAAGGATATTGAGCTATTTAATATCTTGTTGGATAACTCCGTGTGTTGAAAACTTCCTGAAGTCGTTTTGGCATTGAATTAACAAATCTAGTGGTTTCTTCAGTGCTTATCTTCTCTCATTCGTCCTTAAGAACACTCTTTTCCAGCAAATATATATTTTTTTAAAAAATATACAAAGGATTGCCAAACCATAACATAATGTAACTTTATACATCACGCACAAAAAAATATTAAATATTAAACTTTTAACTGAATACAAAATCAACCGGAGTCTGAATAAACGAAGTCAATCATGTATAACATTAGAGAGTATTTATAATATTAAAACTGGAAATCTCTAACGATAGATAACTTGGTTTCTCAGTTAAAAACGAACACTAAGAAAGACAGGAACACTGTAAAATAATTTTAGATTTAAAATTCTTACGAAAGAAAAAAAGTTATCCCTTACATGATTCTTCATTTCTGAATCCCCGGATGAACTGTGTGTGTGTGGACCTTAAATTCGATCATATAAATACTGCAGCTTTTAAGAAGGAGAGTTCTTTGTATGAAGCAAAAATGATTTCTTGAAAAAAGAAATAAAAAACTGATACATTTCATTATGCTTTCTTCTTATTATGCTTCATTTGATTGAATACTCATAAATCTATCATGAAATGCTCTAATTTAAAATGCTCTATCTGCTTTTCCAAGTATCGTAACACTATTTTACTTGAAAAAAGCATAACAAACGTACGTTATTTACGACTTTGCTAAATGAAATTGAAATGCATGGGGAAAGGGGGGAACTAATGACGCCAATAATTTTCTCTGCTGCTTCTCAAAAAGTAAATCATGTCTTTTTTCCCCTCCCTACTGCTAATATACAGTAATAATAACTTGAATTTTTGTATCTTCCTAGCATTTCATCCAATTCTCTGTCTGACTTTTGTTTTATTTGTTAGTAACTTAGGTTTAAAAAGGAAATCCATTAAAGAAAAGTATCTCTCCTCACCTGGATTACAGCAAATGAAAGAAAAAGTTTTTGGATTTGGCTATGGATTAAAGATAACCAATGAGCTTATGAAAGTTTTGATTATGAAAGACGTTTGATCGCTGATTACAAAATTGATTAAAAATTCGATTAAAAAAAATGTGAAGCAAATTTTGAGAAAATCTATGTTCATGGCGTCAGCCAGGCTTTGCCCCCCCCCACCGCAGTGCGTGCGGGGGTGCAAGTTACGCCACTGGTTATCACGCCCTTCTTAGGGGGCGCGCCCCATAGATAGAGAAACCCTGCGATAAAAATTTTATTTCGAGATTTGAGAACAATTTAATAACAGATTTACATGACACAAAATATGATTTGAGGAAGAGAAGCCAAGCGATTTACATAATAATTTGGCCAATAGTGAAACGAAGAATTGATAATTTAGATATAAAAACGAAAGAAAATAATTGGCTTTTTAATAAACACTGGGCGGGTGCACGTTCTCTGTAATTTTAATTTTTTTTCTCTTTTTTCACCCTGTAATTTTTTGCGCCCCCAAATCTTTTGGGCCCTAGGCATGTGCCTAAGCGGAAAAGCGGGCTTGGTAGTGGGGGGGGGGGGTACGTTTCGTCACTGGACAACGGTCATCACATAATAATACAGTCTTATCACTTTTGCCAATTGACATGCACTTTGAAATTAACTGTTTTTCGGAGGGAATGTACGGGAATAATATTTGATGACATTAAAATTATCCGGATCATAATCTTACTAAGACGGAGTCGAGAACAGATTGAGGCCCCCACTGAGAGCGAGGTCCTGGGCCCGGGCCTAGTTGGCCCATGCCTTGAGACGTCCCTAACTACAATACAATACGACTTTAATTATAAACCGCACTATTTATCAAGATAAATATTTTGTATATGACAAGACCAGGGGAGTTAAACTAGAAATTACTAAACTTATTTTTAATTGAATATTGATAACTTAATTATCAAATACTTGTGCAATACTGATACAATTATATAAGTGATGAGTATTATATCAGTGGGAATGTGTATTTTATTTTTATTATATAAGAATGTATTTACTTTGTAATTATTTTAAATTGTAAATTATTTTATCAAATTGATAATTATTTTGAATCTTTTGTTTTCGATTTTTGGCGATACGTTCGCGCTCACAAGAAGGGTTATCACGCTCTCCTGGAGGGCGCTCCCCACAGTTTGAGAAACGCTGCGACAAAGATTTTATTTCGAGTTTTGAGAACTATTTAATAACAGTATACATGTGAAGCAAAATATGATTCGGAGAAGAAAAACCAAGCGATTTACATAATTTTTAAATTTTATTTTTTATCATTGCAAACAAAAAGAAACAAAACAACGACGTTGAGCCTCTACATCTTCTCATCATATAATGAATAAAAATTTAAGCCCATACAAATCATTCCCAACTCCTCTTGTTACATGTTACAAATTCTTAGATTTTGAACACGTTCCGTATATTAGCGCGAACTCCACACGGAACGTGTTTTTATTGTTCGTATCCGAAATCAAATTGTGTTTTACACACATGAAAACAATCCGCAGAAACGAAAACAAAATTAAATTAAAATAAAATATTTAAAAAAATCTTATTTTATTGCTAAAAAAATATAAAACATCCAAAATTGCAAGTTTTTTATTAACAACTTTTATGCAAGTAACATTAAATTAAAAAATTAAGTATTATAAATTTTGGCGCCCCCTGCCCCAGGCGCCCTTGTGCGGTGAACAATTTTGCCATCCCCACGCGACGGCCCTGGACCTTTGGGTCTGAAGCCGAGTAACTTAACTACTACACCAAAATGATCACCATGGTGCGGAGGTTGTTACTGGCTTATATAGATTAGATCGCTACAGATTGTTGATTAAGAAAAATTATTAATAAAAGTGTATTAAAGTTGTTATGTGACCTTTGCTCGAACCCCAAAACACTAACAAGCCCCGGGTTGTTACACACTGACTTAAAATATTATAGTAATAAGCATATTAAAGTCTTTAATGAAGACAGGGTTAGGTTGAGTCAAGCTTTAGTTTAAAATTTCGACTAGAAAATCGAAAAATGCTGCTTTATCACAATGTAAACAGTGTTTTTGGATAAACTTCTTCATCTTGATTATTATTTTGCGATAATACGAAGATATCTGATTGCCCAACAGTGGAAGGGTAATATCAAGAAAGCGCTAAATCAATCAGTTTAGATCTTTTCCCCGATCATATGGACTTACCATCCGTTTTGCGGGGGGGGGGGGGGGTTATACCTAAGTTGAATGGTAAATACTTAATTTTACTTGTTGATTTTATTGCAAAATTCTCTCATACCACAAAATATTCACATACTCCATCCTCCCCTATATACTTAAGAAATATCAGAATTATTTGCTAAAAGAATCTCCCAAGTGAGCATCAACTCCATTAACGAACATAAAAGTAGCCACAACCCAATTAACATCTCGGAAAAAAACATGACAGTTACTTAATTTAAATTGTATTAGCTTATGTTAAAATACGTTGAGGTCAGGCCCATAAGCACCTAAACTAAAATTCTGAAAACATTTTCTGACAGAAAAAAATGTTTCAGTTTTTCACGAATATTCGCAACGTTTTAGTTCATAAAGCTGCTTATAATACTATATCAGATTTAAAAATTTCAAAAGTTCCACATGTAATCAGTTTTTCCTTTGACTTTGATTTACAGAATGAAACATTGTTTAAAATTAAGGTATAGCATGGAAATATGGAACACAATTAAGTACCAAAAAACAAGGATTAACTCGGCCGTGGGTAGCCTAGTGGTTTGAGCATCGGACTCCATACCGGAAGGCCTGCGTTCAATGTCAGATGCCACCAAATGCCCTCCGAGTACACACAGAGTTCTTGCTTGTTAAATCAGTGGGTCTGAAAGTCTTGTGGGCGATCGCTTCAGAAACCACAGGTGCAGGTGTCTGGAGGATATTTCCCTTCCCTCCAGTTCCATGCCTAAATTGAGGAGGTGGAGATAAGTGGTATCTCCATCTATCGTGTAAAAACCGAGCCAAATCGTACTGCCACCTGCATGGTGCTCAAAGCTAAACACGCTAACGACAGGCGTACACCTAGCCCCTTGCCACAATGAATTTCGTGGGCCTCGATCTGACACCGTCAGACAGGTGGCATTAGAAACAACACAACAACAGGATTAACTCGGATAAAATGTGTAGCATTCTAAATATGTTTGGGTGAGGGAATGTGAGAGATAATGAATCTTAACGTCATCCTATTCGGCTACACGAGGTCTTTTGACGACGGACCTCGTAATTTTGAACCATGGTCAAGCGACGAGGACACCTATGCTGGCCCCCACCACCACCACCTCTTCTAACTTCCATATCCCACCGAAGAGAAGATGTTTGAGCCCCGACATATTTGACGTCCATTAGCCCCTGTACACGGCAGATTTTCATGACATCCCGGCCACGAGTCCTAAATATGATAGGGAAGTCAGAATATAATATCAATGTAACCCTTGTTTGCTGGATCTTCACTCAAATGTAGAATTTCTTTCGATCAAAATAAAACTTTGAGAATAAAAATGCCTCGTATATAAAAATAATGTTGAAATTTTAGTGAAGTTCGCTGAAAGAAAAGGGAATAATGTTTCCCTAATGCAATTAGTTTGAACAAGACGATTTTTACAAACGAATTTTGCGCCATTTGACTTAATTTGGCGATAAATGATATTTGGCTACTGACTAGCGTTAACATTCGCCAAAATTTAACGCTAGGAAACACGACGTGTTTGACTACTGAATTTATAGCTTATTTTTTATGCCATTTTTGTTTACGGAAAAGAAAAAAGAAAATTTTAGTTTAAACCTATTACTTTGAAATTATTCTTTAATTGGTATAAATACAGGAAAAAATATTCGAAAAAACTGTACTTGAAAAACAAGCATATTTACTCATTCAAAAAAATTTAAAAAAAGGAAAGAGAAAACAAAAAAATTGAAGACTTAGGCTTGAAAAAATGATATCCGGGAATCATAATCAAAGAAAACGTAGATTGAAGTTTTTCCAAAAAGAATAATCCAAATGAAATTTCTAAAATGAATTTTTTCGTTTATTTAATTTGGCGAACTTTTCATACGACCTTTTTATATAATCTGAGGTGAAATTTTTTATGCTTTGTCACTGCAAAATTGTATACAGAATATTTTTTAAGGTATAAATTCTTTTTAATGCTTTATTTAAAGAATGCGAGCAAAGATTTTTAATACTATACAAGCATTTTTTTAAAAAATCAAGAAAATTGAAAATAAAAGTTAAATCCTATTTTCATTAACTTATACAGATTCATAAACATTCTTTTGCGTAAAATGCATTATTTTTTATGAAATGTTTTGCGGCAAACCTCTTTCCAGTGGATTGATAATTTTTATATCACGTAATATTTATTTAAAAGAATTATTAAAGTAAGCATATCAACTGAAAAATATATCCAAAAAACATTTTGTGACCAAATATTTATTTTTTCACTGTTTAAGTATAAAAGATTGTTTAGGAAAAATAATTGTATTGATTAATTTTCAAAACAATGCATAATGTTCTTTTTCTTCTTTTTTGTTTTGTTTTGTTTTTTTGAAAAAATAAAAGTCCTTAACTACGTTATATTTTTATGAAAATCTGTGTATCTAAGGTAATTTGTGTTAACTCCAAGATAATTTTTTAACAATTTCACGGGATATTTTTTTAGTAAAATATTATCTCATTATCGCGAATTACTTTTTGGAATAAAGGAGTTACTATAAAATATGTTTTGGCGAATAAATTTAATGTTTTCTTTTAAATCGTTTAGTCGTTATAATTATATATTCTATTCCTCTGAATAAATCATTTGCTAATACTGACCATCTGATAAATGTTTTCGTAATTTATTCTTAAAATAAATTCTAAAGATAATTTTGCAATTTATTCTTAAAATAAGTTCTAAAAATAGTTTTTCAACAAATTTGAAAAATATGATTTATGAATAAATAATTCAACTGTTCGAATTTTGTCTAGAAATTTTTAGATAAGGTTGTCCAATCTGCATCTCCCCTCAGGGGGTCTCACCTTCTTTAGGTGAGTACGGGTGTCACAATCCCGAGGTGCCCTAGTGATCTTTTCCTTTTCCCAAGGGGTTTACTGTCTTTGGTAAACATGGGCTTCACGAACCCGGGGTACCCTAGTGATCCTTCTCTATTTTCGACCCTCTTTCTTGTCATTCAATTCATTCTTTCTTTCTCTTCCCGTCTAGACCACAGATATTAAAACAAATGTTTGGCGCAGTATAGCCGAAATCGGCTCTTGCGCCAATAAACCCCAAAATCACTCACTCACTCACTCACCCAATCTGCATCTTTTAACTGTAGAGCATGATCAATAAAAAATAAGTTGGACACGTTGATATTGCGCCTTTAATTTGTAAAATATTCCATGAAATAGTAAAATCAATATTTTAAAAATATCGTGGAGCTAAAACTGTTCTTTAACACAAAAAATCGAACATTTTTTTTTTCAAACTATTCTTATAAGAATGGAAATATCTAAACATAAATGGTTACTTTTTTTAATGAAGCCAAGCTTTTGCTTGATAAAGGACTTGAGTTCTTAAAAACATTTTTAGTATTTATTGCTGTTAGTTTCCATGAAAAAAAAAACTCTTTTCAGGTTAAATACCATTACCTGCCTTATTTTTTTAATCGATGTATAGAGCGTTAAGAATATATTTCAAATGTTTTGGGGATGGCAGAAATATCGCCTCTAATTATCAATTGTTTTATAATGCATTAAAATACGAGTTAAACTTTAGATTAAAATCAAAATGTTCAACTACACATTTGCAATATTATAGAAAACTGTAATACCGTTCACTGGTTTTATCATCGCTATTTATCAAAAACATTTTGTGACAAAAAGGACTCAATTCAAAAATCAAGCAAATATTTATAAAAAAAAAGCAATTAACATGTTATTAGGAATCGAGTCTACAGAAATTTTATAAATAAAAATTAAATATCGACCTTTTATTTTTTTTACTTTAAAAAAAAACATTTTATTCAAAAATTTTACTTTAAATATGTCTTTAATTTATGCCAAATCGTCACACTAAAATTAATAAAACTTCGCCAATAACGCCAAATCAGCGATAAAGTTAATTCCTGAATACGCGCGGAAGAAAAGAGTTGCACAACGTTACGTCGTAATAGTAACCTTAGGGAGAAAAGATACGACATTCGCTCAACGTTGTGCAATCTTTACTTTTTCCAGTATTTATATCCGGCAGAGCAGATCCACTTTAATTTAGTTTGACAACTGCATAAGAGCTTCAACACTTTCAAAGTAGAGTCACAAGAAGAAAGTTCTTTCAAATATGGGTGAGTATTATTCAGATTTTTTTTTTATTTCTAAGCTTTGATTATTCTGTATATTCTGTATTTGATTTTCTCAGAATGCGAGAAATAAATTATTTTTCGGCTTTAATTTGCATTATTCTTCTAGTATTGTATAATAGGTTCTTTTATGAAAATAGTTCTTGTTTCGTTTTGATTGTTTATATAGAATAACATATTTAATGGTTACAGTTAGTTTATTACGGTATGTATTTTTTCTGGGCTGTCGTATGATATCCAACAAGAGTAATGGCTTTGAATATTGAAACTGTTGCTTATGTTTAGTTTTTAAATTTGTTCTAAGATATTTTAGTTTCTTTTCGAACTTTTGTGATCAATATTTAAGCAAAATTAATTTTGAGAGAATTAAGTTTTGAAGATATTTCTAATTTTTGAAGTTATCTTAAAGTTTAATTTTTTTTCCATCAACCTATGAAGTTTTCACTATTTTGTTCAATATAATTTCGTAAATTAAAAAAAAAAAGCTTTTGTAGAATTCAATAAAAATTGACTTAATTTGAAAAAAAAAATGCGTGCATGGTTCTGCATTTTTTCCCTCTTATTTTATTTTATTTATTAAAAGCTTTTATTTAACTTACAATGTATGTATGTATGTATGTATGTATGTAATTTGTTCGGGTGGAATCTTGCAACTCAATTTTGAAGCTGATATCTCCCTCCCATTGAGCTGAAATTTTGTATACACGTTTAGTTTGGATGACAATGCATGTTTTGACCATTTATATTCCGATATTGCTATTAATTAAAAAGATATTAATTAAAAACGTTAAACTAGTTTTGGGCGCCAACTTGGATATATCTGCATTGTTGTAATAATTTTATTGTTACAACAATGACAAAAGTTGGCGTCGAAAATTGGTTTTCAGCCAAACTGGAATTTCATAACATTGCGCTATTGACTGTATTAATTAACTTTGTCTAAAAATAATTACATTTCTACAACGTAAAAATAATCTAATTTCTACAATGTATGCAATTTTTTTAACAAATTTAAATCTATTTACTTGGATTTAAATTCAAAACAAAAAAAGTCGAGCTATTTTTCAAATAGATTGGTACATTGTATACCTTTCTCAACGCTGCCAAGTTAAACTGAGATGGAGTATTGTAGAAATTCTTTAAAAAAATTTATCTAACTTTAATCTATGAAACTCAGACAAAAAATAATTACAGAATCGGAAGGATCATTTTTTTTTATATATCTTACCCATCAAAAAGGAATCCGCTAGGAAAACAATAAGAGAAAAATATTATCCAGAAATGCAATGTATTTTCAATTAAAAAATAATTTTATATTAAAATAAATGAATTTTTTAAAGAAATTTTCTAATTTTAAGCCTACAAGTAATTTAAATATACCTCATTTTATCACCAGTAATCTAAACACACACTACGACATGTGTCCTTAAATTTAATTACAAATAGTATCTGTTAATTTTATTTGAGTTTTTTTTTGTTTGAAAAATTACGGCAATTTTGTTTCTCTAGATGAGTTAGGTACATTGTAAAACCAGCTCATGGTTATTGATATCTATAAAATGTGCCAAAAGAGAATAATTTGCAAATAAGGAGATTTTAAAAATAAGGAGAGAAAAAAATCGAATCTGAGAAGAAAAATTTAGTTAAATAGGAAATGCACTTCACTATTTGGAGTTATTTTACGAAGAAAAGAGTAATATGTGCTTGGGTCCAGGAAAAAGTTCTTAAAATAGAGAAATTCCCCAAATACAGGTTCGTTACATGGAGGTTTGACTGTATAAAAATAATACTATGGTTAATTATTTTTTCAAAATCAAGTTTCTAAAGATGACCTGAGCAATTAAAATAAATTAAATGTAAAAAAACTTTTTTAAGGACAAGCTTTTATTTAAACGCGCTAAAAAGAATAAAATAAACTTTTCCTTTAAAACTTTTTTTACTATCAACTTATAACGTCATTACACAATTTATATGATATAAAAGCTTGTCGCGAGATATACCTGTGTAGATAAACAAGTAAAATAAATAACTTGACCTGATTGATTTTGGTTTTTAAAAATTCAAACTAAGTAAATATGAGTACTTAAATCTCGCGACAAGCTTTTCTATCATATAAATTGTGTAATGACGTTATAAGTTGATAGTAAAAAAAGTTTTAAAGGAAAAGTTTATTTTATTCTTTTTAGCGCGTTTAAATAAAAGCTTGTCCTTAAAAAAGTTTTTTTACAATTAATTTATTTATTTGTGTTTATTGTAACTTTATAAAATTAACGAATATGAACAAAAATGAACTTTGAAGATTTGATATCACTATTTTGATAAATTTCAAGGGTTACATTTCCAGTGCAAAACAGAAATTTGTTAAAATATTTTCTGTAACAAAATTTAAATATCTAATTTATAATGTTGTTATTATAATGTATATATAGAGAGAGATTTATGACCGTGTAATATAAATATTATTAGTTAATTTTATATTAATTGAATGTAAATCATTAAAATACATTGCATGTACTAACACATAAAAATTTTGCAAAATTTATTGCTAAAACATGACGCTGAAGTTAATTTTCCTATCACGAAAACCAGAATTTTACAGCATGGCAAATAAGTTAATCAAGATTTGATAGTTCAATTTCTTCTTAAAAGGTGAAGCAGTAAATTTTAGGATAAAAGTCGCATAAAATTGATGAAAGTGGGTTAAAAGAAAACGCGCTGAATATTTGCTTCCGTATTTATTTTAGGTGATTTTTATCTTCAGTCTTCCCTTTCGAGATTAAAATAACTTCAGACGATTTAAATATTAAGTGAAGAAATATTATCTTCCCAGCAGACTGTAAATTTCAGTGATAACACACATTCGGCTTTCATTACATCTGATCTCTTTTGAATATTGTTTAAAATATTTTTCTAATCAATTCCAGCATCAAAAACTAGGACCGATATGCTTAGAGAGATGTACTTATATGTTTTACACACAAAAGTTGTGAAAAAATTAATTTTGAATTCTAGAATTGAGTTAAAATTAATTTTCTTTTGTGAATTAAGATTTTTTCTTTTCAAATTCTGCACTTCTTTTTTTTTATTCCCCCCCCCCTGCATGATTACGTAATTTGAACTTATGTGTTACGTGTTCTGAATTATAAATAATTTTAGGTGATTTGAAGTAATTACACTTTTGGGCGTAATTAACTTTAAATAATTTTATATCCATCTATTTCATATCTAGATACTTCAAAATTTATGACGTAATTCCGCAGAGATAATAAAGGGGAGAAAAAGTTTATTTTAAATTCGAGATTTCTTACAAAAATATTTTGAAATATTCCTTTTTAGAAATATATTTTCAAGCAGTATATGTCATTTATGATGGTTTTGTGTGAAAGCTATACATTAATACAATTTTCATACAATTTTTTTTGCATGCAACTGTTACAGAATTACTGTAAAATTAAACGATTGAAATTTGCAATTATTAAATTCTAATTATAAGCAATGTACTTTTTAATTTTTAAAGTACAGATTCTTTCGTTTAGAAAAATCAACTGCAGCTAGTTTTTCAATGATTTCTTTGTAATTTAGAATTTTAAAACTGATATTTTTTCAATGTGCACTTTTATTCAAGCATAAATTCAAAAATTAATCACATGTAATTTTAAATCACATCATTACTTGAGGAAAATGATTTAAATTTTGCTAAACAACTTTTATTTATTTATTTATTTTTAAAACATTCAAAATACTTTTTTTGGTTGTGAATTTTTTTTAAAAAGTTATCAAATTAAATCAAAAGTATTCTGTTTAAGCGATTTGAATTTAAATATTTGTGATTTTGCAAAAAAATAAACTCTATCAAAACGAAGAACTATTTAAAAAAAAAAGCATTAAAACATTGAACTAATTGAAAACTGGAATGTAACTGAAAGTGGGGTAAAAAATTGTCTCATTTGAATAATTTGTATTAACATTTGTAGAAAATTGCCTATAATATTCTTTTTTATCTAGAAAACAACTCTTTTTGTAAGTAGAACCTTTCTTCTGCTCCTTCTGTCTTTAACCAACTTTTTATAAAACCTAACGAAGCTTTGCAATTTCTAAACATGTCATTTACATTAAAACTGATTCACTATCCCAATTTTTCACACTTTTATTAAAATTAAAATAACTTAAAATGCAACATTCGATTCGATTTTGCTTTTAATGAATCTGCTTACAATCATTAATACCATTAATATTCGTATTACTGTCTCAAATATTTATTTTTCGATCTTTTAGGGAAATTAAAAGGAGAATTGCCCTTGGGCAGTTATTCATCGAAGAAAGAGAAAGAAGTTCTAGTAGCCCCCTGCCAGGGTTGGGCAGATCCCTGCGAGTTCTGCGACAAAAGATTCTGCAAGTGGATGGAATCAAATGAAGAAAATATTTCCAAGGTTCCCTCCAAGCCCGGAATTTTCATAGTGGGCCTTAAAAACAAGAGTTCCACTGAAGCTGTGGACATAATTATCGACGAGCACGACATACAAAAACAGGCCCACAACAGCATCGAACGGGCTTACCAAAGAGTTGCAGACAAAAAGTCCAAAATCACAAAATCTGTTGTCCACTTCAGATGGATGACATTTCAACAAAAAAATGACAAAGACGTCATCAGTCTTTGTGCCCATTGGTACAACAACGGCATGTTACCCAAGTATCTGACCTCGTGGCCAGGTTTAAATCTCCTACAGCAAACAGACACTTTAATGTTCTCTAATGAACTTCAGAAATGGGGCTACCCCAAAAGAGACGCCTTTTGGCGAAAACCGAAATCCATGCCAGCGAAGGTGGTTGAAGTGGTAAAGAGCTGCAATTGGACAGAACCGTGTGAAATCTGTGACGCTTATTTTGGGAAATGGAAATCACTAGAAGACGTTGTCGCCAATGATAAGGCACCTGATACCGATGGAATATTTATGATTGTTTTGTGCTATGGAAAAGTTAGAGAGGTGGCACAAATAGGTTTCCATTGTAGTGATATTAAGTTAAATATAAAGAAAGGTATACAAAATTACAACGCAAACAACATGAGGCGAGGTCTATGGAGGTATCAACATCTCAAAAAAGTCTCAGATCCTGTATTTCAAGTGAGATGGATGGAAATACCAGGAATTGTAAATAGTGATAATTGTTGTTTTCTGTATGCTCACTGGCTGAACACTGGATCTCGTCCTATAGTAACTTCCTTACCAGGAGAGGAAATACTGGTGAAAAATAACCGTTTTGTAGTTCGAACGCTTGATGAAAAATGGTGTTATGAAATAGAGTTCTATAAACAGTCCAAAAATTCTAAATCTAAGATTAAAAAGAACATTATAAATGAAATGGAAGAAGATATACGTTATTTTAAAGTTTCCGATAATAAGTGAAAATTTTACTTTTGTAATAATTTATTTGTACATACATGAAATGATTTATTTATTTTTACATTCATTTAATTATTGATTTATTTGTACATGCATTTAATAATTTGTGCATTTGTATATTTTCACAATAAATGTTGTTTTATGAGAATATTTGATTGCTTGAATCATAGCTAAGCTTGTATTTTAAATTTAATAAATATACTACTATATTTTTACGCACTAATAATCCTAAAGATTTTTACTTTTCTCATACTTAGGAAGCGAAACAATCGCTAACTTTTTGCTTTTATGTTATATTTTTTTATAAATTTAGCTATGAAATATATATAATTTAGTTATAATGATAATTTCAAATTATTATGAACACAATTGAAGAATAAATTGTAACAATTTAATATAAAATCAAATTAGAAAGGATTCAGTATTATTTTTTTACACATAAAATCAAAATATTTTTAAGTTATTTAATATTTTTTAAAGCCCTGTGTCTCATAACAAATACAGCTGCAAGTAAAAATAAAACGCCATCTATTGATTGTTTTTGTTTTAAACAAAAACTAACATCTGTCAGTTATTTTTCCAATAAACATTTCCTACTTTACTAAAAATTGAATTAATTTCAATGGAAATTCTTTTTTTTTTAAATTGGCTTATAATTTTTTCAATATTTTTCACTTATGAGACAGCTCGATTATTTTTTTTATAATTGTCATATTTATTCTCTTTTATTAAAATAAAGATAAAAAGTTAGTTTGAGAGTTTCTATTTCCATGCAAAGTAAACATCGTTTATTTATTAAATTAAGATTTATTTTACCAACAGAAAATTCAATATTATTATATTTCTTAAGATATGTGGCTCTAGTTATTACACTTGAAATTAAGTCTAAGTATATATTAAATCTTGTTTACATTTCTTGATTTTAAGTTCATTTCGGTTAAATTAAACTTCTTAATTAAAGATATTTTTTAAAACTTTTTTTACAACCTCTAACTCAAAATTTTTTTTATTTACTAACCAAAAGAAAACTAAACTACCAAAAAATTTATTAAGATATAAAATTTAAAAAAATATCCGATACCTTAAATTTGTGTTTTGTTATACACACATTTCTCTATCCTCTCTTTTTCATATAAATGCATAAGCAAAACAAGGTATATTTCCGTTTCGCGGGCGCAAGTGATAAAATCGCCAAAAATGATAAAACTGACGCCAAACAGAATATTCCCACTAATAAACTTTTGCCATCACATTTCCAAAACAAGTGGCGATCTTTTCTTATCAGTAACATTTTTTTCATTATACTTCAAAAATAAATGAACTAACATTTTTTATGTGGAAATAGTGTTGATGCCAATAGCGTCCAATTGGCGAGATTCGCCGGCGAAACGAAAAGTACTGCAAACAACTTATCCTGAAATAAGTAATATAAAAAAAAGAAAAATTTTATTTTAGTTACTTTTTATAAATAGTTACAATTTTTATAAATATGTATATACATATGACAGAATCACAATATTAAGTGACAAAATAGAAAGTGATTTTCCTTGTAATTTTCCGTTTTCCTTCCTACATATGGTGTTACTTTATGTTCATTAATTAAATTTAATTATTCTAATAAAGTATAGTTAAAAAGAAATAATCTCAGAAATTAAGCCATCCCAAGTGGAATTCGAAACCACGATCTTTGGATTAGAAGTTACTATTTATTATTTAATCATTTTTAATTTAATTAATGAATTAGTATTTGAAAACACTGTATTAACATCAAGTGTCATCCACTACAAGTTTAAAAAAATGTATTTGAACTTGAATGAGGATGAATAAAAAATATTTTATTAACGATTGAGAATTTGAACAATATAGATAGAGAGAGAGAGAGAAAATTAACTATTTGTAGGAATTGGATAAAAGTATTATTTTTCTATAAAAATCTCACTTTTCTCAAACTATTTATCACGTGCTTTAGGATACTAACGATTCTGTTGCTTGAAGATTATTTCACGTCTTTAAGACAAATAAGTAAAAATGTTATCAAAAGTGATTTACAAAGCTATCCAAAAGAAATAATAAATTTTATTGTTGTTTGCAGCGCCAAAATATTGCTTAACTAGCTTTTACTTGCGGCTCCGCTCGCGTTGATGTCTTTAAATAACTGTCAAAATCGTAATCATTATCATTAGAAAGTAAATAATATAATATGAAAACTTTTTATTGCTTGACTGGAACCAATAAAACTGAAAAATTCTAAAATTGAGCTTAGTTTAAAAAAAACTGAAAACGTAATTTATTATAATTAACAACAAATATTCAATAACTTAAGCTATTAATATTTTTAAAAATCAAAAGTATCTACGTTTAATATATAATTCCTCTTTAAAAGAACTCAAAACAGAATATTATTCTAAGATGTTACTGTATACCTTATTATATGTTCTTCCGTCAGTTGCAAATATGTGAAGATTTGGGCATTGAACACACCGATCAGGCTACATATAGTTGGCCATGGGAAAAACATTGCTTTATCAAATGCACCCCTGCTACCTGAAATGTTAGCTTTGTTAATAATAACAGTGAAACTGGAAGTTGAACTTGTTTGAATTGAAACGGTAGGTCAATGGGGATACTTGGAATTCGAGGATTGATAACACTATCCCATTTCATGACATATGTTCAAATATCGGCACCAAGTATATTCTGCATCAGTTTTGTGAGCCAAAGTCTCGTTCCTTTACATAGTCGAGGAGCATTGAGACTTTGCATAACTGGTACATTTAGTTTCAATTGAAGTTTATGTGAGGGTACACCCGAAAGTTCAAGTGAATTTAAGAACTCCGTGGGATATGAAGTACTTTGCTTTGTTCATTATCCATGATTGTATTCATTGATAAATATTTCTTCAATTCCTCCCCTCCCCCTCACATCGTTTAAATTTTCAATGTTGGTTTTATGGACAATGTCATTGTTAGGCGCCAATATTAATCTTGCGCGTAACCACTGATCCCAATTTAAATTTTGTTGCAAGCCCGGTAAACTTGAGCAATAAGATTTACATCATTTTCTTCTACATTACAAAATTTTCTGAAAGTAAAATATAACCTCCAGCATTTGCTCCAAACATCCATAACCGATTTTCAATTGCGTTTCTGCATAATGTTCCGAATCTACGTCATTATGAAGATACACTCTCATATTCGTTTTCAGACTGAATTTTTCAACTTTTCCCCATAAGCTTGAATTCACCAGCAAATATATAATAAAGCTACCATTCCTCCTATAATATGTGTAATATCTCATAAATCCTGAAGAGTCCCGATTTAACGCTTCTATAGCATTCTTGTGAGACATCGTACTTTCATCCCACACTAAAAGCTTACATTGTGGAAGCATCCAGCCTTGAGAGTTATTTTTTCTGAAATTTCAGATGAGTGAATTTTCAAATGCAAGATTAAGCGATAATTTTAAAACGGAATGTACAATACGACCGTTGGTCAGTAAAGTCGAGGCTATACCAGAAGAAGCCATAGCAACTGCTATCTTCTAGGTTTTTCTGATGGCCATTAATAATAAGTTTAGCAGAAACGTTTTTCCTGTTCCTCCAGGGGCTTCGAGAAAAAAGAGTACACCACTGCCGGATTATATTTTGCGTAACACTTGTTGGAAAACGGGACTTTGTTCTGGAGTTAATTGAGGGATAAATTCTGTTACTTAATGTTGCAATGCTATAAGATCGTAGTTTAATTCTCAAGTAATTTCATTATCGAAGTTATTTCCGTCGGCACGTCTAGGGCTAATCATTCCAAAATCATGTGGCTACTTCCTAACCATTCTGAAAACCTTTATTGCGTTTCGTTGTAAATGTGTTCATTGAAAGGCATATTTGGTTGTTTTTCGTCGCAAAATATCTTCCGCCATGTTGTCTTTGTACTTATTCCAAAAGGTTTGAGGATTAGAAAGACCGAAGATGAAATAAGTATTGCGTAAAACTCCCTAATTTTATTCGGTGAGTGACATTGTATATGGAGCCTCCATAGTATATCTTCAAAGTAATACCTCCGTGTAAAATATCTAAGTTCAGTATAAGTGAAAAATTTTGTGCACAATATGAATATTGCATAATTAGGTTTAAAAAAATTCAAAGTAAAAAAAACTTTCAAAACTAATCAAACTAATCAAAACTTTTTATGAAACTGCCAATTAATATTACCATAGAATTTTAAATATCACAAGCGCTCAATTCGCTAAAACTTTATTTCGTTTCACTCTTTAAGAAATGGGAGAAAATTTGCATTAAAATATCTGGGATTGTCGGAATAGAGAACTTCTTAGCCAACTTGGTGATATTTCTCAAAGTTCGAGTTTGACATTTAACAAACGTAACGTAATAAACGTTAGACGCTTAATAAAAAACCATTTAAAAAATTGTTTTTCGTAAAGATGCTAAATTACACTATGTTTCAGTTATTTGTTACAAATGTGAGAAAAATTTTCATTATTGACCAAATGCATAATTTTGCGCCAACTTGGCGGGGAATAAGCAATGTCAATGTCTTACCCGCATAGTTCCCGTTCCCGTAGGAATATGAAGGTAAAATATATCTTATGTTACTCGCTGATAATGTAGCTTTCCATTGGTGGAAGAATTTTTAAAATCGGACCAGAAGTTTTCGAGATTAGCCGGAACAAACAGACAGACCGACCGACAGACAGACAGACAAAAATTTTAAAAATTGATTTTTTGATATAAGTACCATATATACCTTTAAATGCATTTAACAAAAAGCTGCTTATTTGAAATTACAAACAGACACTTCAATTTTACTTATTTGTATAGATAATAAGTTTTTTCACAGTTTTTTTTTAAATATATATATATTTACATTTCTAAATTTTTATATAATTTATCCGTTAAAGAAAAGAAGAAAAGATTTATGAACAAAAAGCTTACAAAAGAGAAATGAACTTCATAAATTTTTCTAAAAGTAAATATAAACCTTTTCTCCAGATACGATTTCGAAAAAGAATTTTGTTTTAAGTTGTATCTTAAATTAAAGACACTACATCAAAATCAATTATTTAATTAATTAAATTTTTGAAAAATTTACACATGTAGATCATACAAAATGAAACTGTGTAGATGAATTATTAATTATTTTGACTGATTTAAATAATTTTGATGTCGATATTAAATTTTTTTAAACTAATCATTCCGTTCGAACTTCCTGTCTGTCCCTTCAATTTTTTTTTCTTTTTCACTTTACCTTTAGAAGGTTGAGGGACTTGTCCCACTTCTTCCGCATATGTATAATATGCGGAAGAAAAGTGAGTAGGCGGTCGAATATTACCCCAAGAAATCGCACTTCGGGAACTACTGGAATTCATGTTTTACGGATGCCTATTTCAGAATCGGGATGAAGATCCCTTTTCCGGCTAAAGTTGTGGTAACGTTCGATTACCCCTTACATCCGAACCTTCTTGTCTACCTGTAAACCCGGCTAGATGTGTAGGAGGAATAGAATAATCCACAGACATTATTTCCAATCTAATTTGATTTATTAATTCGTATTAACCATTATTAAACAAACACAACACAATTCTAATTATATAATAATGGTAGAGTGCAGAGGTGAGATTCGATAACTCGGGGATATTACTACAGACCCTCAACTGAATCTAAGATAGCTTAAATACGCTCAATTATAACTACATCGCACACGAATAACTAGCTTCTACTTAATCAAATGTACAGTACCTGAGCCTTTAATGCATCTGATCCTACACCGGAAACTTTCAGGCACTCTTTTCGGCTTGATCAAATGACGACGGCTCCACGCTCTGTAATCTTCAACCAATTCTCAAACTTATGATACTCATATTTGCACACCTCCAACGTATCAACTCCAGCGTGTCAACAACAACGTGTCAACAATTCACATTCTTCCTTTCTTTCTTTCTTACTTTCTTTCTTTTTTTACTAACTCGCGAAAACCGAATTTATATAATATACCTCAATTACATAAATCACGTTCGCTTTCTCGATGAAAGTTGGTTGAATGAAATATTTTGCTTAAAGAGATTAGGAGATATTAGTGGAACCGCGTATAGATCCGTCACAAAGTGCTCTACTGGACCCAAGATTATCTGTGACTATGAGGTCGTATTCTACGAGTTAAGGCTTTTGCATGTTTGAACTCTATGAGATTTTCAGTGGTGGGGGACCTTCTGAAAATACTGCACGCCCATCTTTGTTACTTCTTTGCTTGGTGGCAAGAAGAATTCCACTATGTTTTGCACAGCTTCCGATGAGAGTTTGAAGTCTTAGGGCTTTCTGCATCGGCAGCCTTCACAATAGCATTCGTGATATTAAAAATGGCATCGTTAACTGCCCTGTTCTGAACTATTGTGAAGGTTATAACCGTTAGCCATCTGAATTTATCCCAGTCTGCATGATGAAAATTATAAGTGGAAGGACGGCGCCCCTGCACCATTTACGAGCCATAATAGAAGAGAGAAATGGTCCCTTTGTGAAGATCGTTATCTTCTATAAAATTCAACTCCAGTAGCAGAGTTGGCGAACAAATGGCTAGATCGAGGGAGTGAATTTCTTAGTGGGCTCACGGAAATACATTTTATAGTCTTTATTGAGCAGACAGAGACAGTGATTAGATATCAACGGTTCAACCTGTCGCTCACGAGAGTTTGTATCATCATGGCAACACAGAGGGCTAAAAGTCACCTGCGTGGTCGAATTTCTAAATTTGTTTGTTTACATTTTTCAACTGAATTTTTTTCCAACTTCTAATTTTCAGGCATACAGAAGTGATATATCACACAATCTCGAAAGGTAATCATTCAAAGAATGTAACTAAATAAAAATGGGGAAAAAACGATAAATGGTTTATTTTTGAGGTACCAAATCTTCTTAGGGCAGGTTTTATATATATTTTATAATGCATTGCATAAAATGATAAAGAATAGATGTTTTATTACCCTTTATGAAAAAAAAACCGATAGTTGTTTGCATGCACACAAGCCGCTCTTCAATAATTAGAATGTTTAACCAAAATTATTTCTTGAAAGTTAAAAAAAACATATTGTGAAATGGAATAAAAGTGAATATGGTATAAGAATTTAAGAATTTTTTCCCGTTTTAATGGACATTTATTCCAATTCATTTTAGTATATGTATATTAAAGATATATTTCAATTCAATATTCAAAATTGTTTTTTTGCATGCAAAGCTCTCTGTCATGCTGCGTTTTCTTATTCTATGTAACAAAAACATAAGGAAACCATATCCCTCTTTGTTTAGGAGTCATTGAAAGAAGTACGCTTTTTTGTATTGATAGAACCCTATTGTCTCACCAACACAAAGACGCAACAATTACAATAAATACTAATTATTAAAAACAGAGTTGTGTCATGACAACAAATGACACAAATTTTGTGAGTTTTCAATGTAAGGCTTTATCATACCCAAAACTAAACATGATTAGCCATTAGCCTACGATTATCTATTGAATAGAAAATGATTTAAAGATTTTAAAAAAGTACGGTAAGAATGCCTTTCTCTCTTAAAAATAATATAGTGAATAGAACTATTTTCATCGATGACAGAAGATCAGATTGACTGTGTAGCTAAGATGTCAAATAAATTTCTGGGAATAAATAGGAGGCGCAAAACTTCTCCAAATTCAAATCTCGGTATTTTTGGCCAAAATCAAATAAAATTGCTGCCTGATACGAATTTATTGAGCCTCGAAATTGAACGAAACTCAGCGGAAAATAACATTCCAAACTTTCTCTTCACATTTCTCTGCTGTGCTGGACTTGTACAAGTATCGCAAAAAAGGGCGAGACAATGCAAAACATGGCTTTTTGTAAATTTTCTTTTAATATTGGGGACAGTGGACTTTTTCGTTGTTATGGTAACAAACCACATCTTTGTCTACAAAACAACTGTTACTCTTTTTCTCACTTTAGTCCTTACATTAGTAATTTGCTTTTTAATGAGGCGGACGAGAAGACGCATGCGCGTTCTTCTTCTCAAACTACAGTACTTACCTCCTTCTACAGAAGAAAGAATATTCAATGTATTAGCACCTTTCATTTTCTTCCTTCAGGTGGTTTCAGCAACTACTATCACGATCGTATGTGACAAGAAAATTTCTTCCACCATGTTTGCTTACGGAAATGAATTAAAAAGCCAATGGGCACAAATAATTTTGATATTCCTCAAAGAATACAGCTTTTTGTTTACTTATCAAGTGTATCCCTGTCTTATTGCTATCGTGTACTGTACAATCTGCGTGCGATGTTCTAATTCTGTCAGAAATCTCACCCGTAAGATTTATGTCTGCTCTCCTGAACAATTTGGGCCATCAGAACAAATTCAAGTTCTCCACTACAAGACAAAGATTGATGAAGTTTTGAAAATCACTCAGGAAATATTCTCAGCACCTTCCTTTTGTTTAATCGTGTCGAATTCAATATCTTGCTACAGCATGCTTGGATCGTATCTAATGGATACTATGATGATGCACCAGTTAATACAAGCTTCATTTATCGGCATATGTTCTTTCTTGTACTTGACCGGTATTCTCTGGATTTCTGGAACATTGCCAGTTGAACTCAACAAACTGAGGGACACGTTTTACGAAAAGGCTTATTTGAGATGCATCTCCTTTGGATTTTCCTCAGAGCCGAATTTCAGGAGAGAAATTCTTGATAAACGCGAATTTGTGTTCACAGGCTGCGATGTATTGCATTACAGGAGAAGCTCTGTCCTCGCTGTAGTGGGAACTTTGATAACTTACACATTACTGGTTGTAAATATACCCTGAATCGAAGGATTTCCTGTGAAAGCAGACTATGTAATAGCAAAAGATTTTAAGCTTTTCTTTTGAAGCTATGATGTGTCCCAATTAAATTCTATTTTCATTGGCAATTACTACACAGTTCGAAGTAATTGGGACAAATGGTAAAAAATGACTTTTTCTAAAATCCTAGCTTTTAATCATTACATACCTTGAGTTGACGGAAGGTTCTCTATATTAGTCCTTGTATAGTAGAAATGTCCTCTTCAACTCGTCTTGGTATTGACTCCACTAGTGCAGCGCACATGATCGTAACTTCATCATCATGGAACCACACTTGCACAGCACTTTTTATCATTTGTTCTGTTGTCGTGCATCTCAGCTATAAACGATTCTTGAGAATATGTGAGTGCTTCTCAAACTTTTACTAATTGCGACCCAATATTTAACCATAATTTTCCTAATTCCCTTCCCAAACAAGAACAATGTATTGAATTCAATAATAATGTACTTGCCACTATAGCTATATTCAACATTAAAAAACCGTTTAATTGAGTTACATTCTGAAAGTGAGGCTTTAAAAATACGTACACTGCTACGAGGTCTCGAACTTGGCAACCAACGACCATCTCAGTTATTAGCATGTATGAAAGCATTGGCTGACGATACTGTTGGCGAGCCACTCTTAAAATCTCTTTGGCTCAGAAGACTACCAAACAACACACAAACCATCCTAACTGCTTTGAAAGAAGATTTAGCTGGTTTAGCATCAGTTGCAGATAAAGTAAATGATTTGGCTAACCATTTAAACATTCATTCCGTTACACCTCAAACTTCGGATAATCGAGTAGCTCAACTTGAAAAACAACCCCCCCCAATTGACGACATTAGTTGGCGAGCTTACAACAACAATGCGCCAATCACGCACTCAAAGCATAAATAGAAATCGACCCTTTGAAAACAGACGTAGTTGCTCTCGTGACCATTTTAAAAAATATAAAGAACCTGATAATGGCATTTGCTTTTATCAAACGAATTTTGGCACAAAAGCAAAAAAAAATTTAATTGCCTTGCTCTTTCAAAAATCCGGAAAACTAAATCGGCGATCGTCCACGGGCCTTAGTCGCGATCGCCAAATTAATAGAATTATGTTGGCCGATAAAGTTAGTAAATTGAAATTTTTAGTGGATACAGGCGCGGACGTATCAGTTTTACCAAAACATTATGCTCCTAAAGCTGATTCCTCAAATGAATTACTCCTCTTAGCTGCCAATGGTACAAACATTGCTACTTTTGGTAAAAAACGCCTAACGCTAGACTTAAATTTATGGCGAAATTTTACTTGGTCCTCCATAATTGCAAATGTGAACCAATCAATTATAGGTCTTGATTTTTTAAAACACTATAACATTTTGGTTGATGTTTAAAGTGGTTGTTTGATTGATAGCATAACTAAATTAACCACTCAAGGAAAATATACAAACACAGATTCATTAACTTCTGGTATATCCATTTTGCTTGGTGATTCAGAATTCTATAACATTTTGTCGCAGTTCCAAGACCTCACCAATCCATCTCAACCAACAAAAAATAAAGTACCAACTAAAATACATCACTTTATTGAAACAACTGGTCAACCAGTATTTTCGAAACCTCGTCGCTTATCTCCAGAGTTGCTAAAAATAGCACGTCAGGAATATGAATTTTTAATGTCTCAACGTATTATCCGTCTATCTAGCAGCCCTTGAGCAAGTCCTCTACACATTGTGAAAAAGTCTAATGGAGAATGGAGACCGTGTAGCGACTACCGTCGTTTGAATTCAATTACCGTTCCTGACGGATACCCAGTACCTCATATCCAAGACTGCACTCATATGTTTTCCAATAAAACCATTTTCCCCACCCCAGATTTGATTAGAGCTTATCATCAAATTCCTGTTAATCTCCAGGACATTCCAAAAACAGCAATCACAACTCCGTTTGGTCTTTTTGAATATGTATATATGCCCTTCGGTTTAAGAAACGCCGGACAAACCTTTTAACGTTGCATACATCAAGTTTTGTCAAATTTAGATTTCTGCATTCCTTATTTTGACGACATACTGATTGCATCAAATAACGTAGAACAGCACAAACAACATTTGAAACAGGTATTTGACAGATTGTCTCAACACGAATTAAAGCTAAACCCTTCAAAATGTGTCCTTGGGAAGCAATCGGTAAAGTTTCTGGGTTGTCTAATTACATCTGAAGGCGTGAAACCTTTACCCGAAAAAGTTCAAGCCATTTCTGACTTTCCCAAACCTCAAAATATTTCTGAGCTAAAGCGTTTCTTAGCAATACTTAATTTTTACCGTCGTTTTTTACCTAATGCCACTCAGACTCAAGCCATAGCCTACATGAACTTTTAAAAAATTCCAAAATGAATGATAAACGACCTGTTCCTTGGACCGACCTCACTACAGAAGCTTTCGAAAAATGCCAAGCTGACATTGCGAATGCAGCCCCCCCCCCTCTACTTTGAATTTTCACTCACCTAATCAGCAGTTGTCTACAGTGGCGTAACGTGCACCCCCGCACTGCGGGGGGGGGGCACTTTTTTATTCATCTTTTGCACATGATAAATCTAATCTGTGTTACTAAATAGGATATATTTTTTTTAATAATCCGCATTGGTAAACTTTTCTGTAGTATCTTTTCAGTAGAGTTATTTTAATTATAAAGGTTAAAGACTTATTGTGTGTGTTTATTCTTATTTCTTACAATATTTTAATTTATTTATAATTATCCTCTGAGGTTGGTTTGTGCTTGTCAGTTTTATGTCATTCATTTGGGTCTATTTTTATTTCATCTCGAAATACCTTAATCTGATATTAAACTCTGAATTTCTGTCTTCCTCTTAAAATTTAAAATGAAATATATATACTCATTTTAATTGCTGTCTTTTTATTAATTAGCTATTTGTATATCTGTCACTTTATAAAGGTGTTGTCTGATCACTAGACAAAATTTAATTGAATTGCCTAATATAGTAAAAATGTGTATAACTCACTAACATAACACGTTTAGAGATTAAAATTTCATAGAACAATTTTTAAGAATAAAACTCATTACTAGCAAAAGCAGACATAAGCAATAATATTAATGTGTGTTTTTTCATGTTTATTTTTATGAGTATCCTGTCATTATTAACCTTGAACCATATATTTATTGCTACTTAATCATCAACATTTATAGTTAACATGTCTTTTAACAGTCATTAAAGTATCTGCCTATGTTTCTGAATCAATGTTTGACTGAAATTCAAATTATTTTTTGTCTCTGCCATTTTGTGTAGGAAGAAAAATCGAGCTGCCAGAAAGAAAAATATTAATAAGATAGAATTTGAGGACGGTCTATGCTGTAAAAATGGTGAATTTTCAATAGCTGATATCACAAGCATTATTTTATTAAAGTAAAAATCAAAACTTAATGAAGATTGTTTTTGTTAAAGTATGATAAAAGCAATGAACTGAGGGTTTAACTCTTAACATTAATAGTTTTACTTTTAACAATTTATTTTTACAAACATCATGCATTTTCATAAAATTTTCTGTAAAAAAATGAGAAAAAAGCCATAACTTTTTGTTAATTGTAAATATATTTTAGGGTTTAGAGTTCATTGCCTTTATAACTGTGTTAAAAATCTTTTGTAAAAAATAGATTAAATGTATATATGGCTTTGAATTCCATGTAGAGTGTTGCGAAATTAAATATATAATTTTCATCAAATGTTATCGAAAATACCTCATTTTAATAAATTTAAATTGTCATATAATTTCCTGATTGTTGTTTTCATTGATTTAAGTCATGAACACCAATAAAATAACATAAAATTTCTTCTGACATAGCATTTTAAAAAACTTGCCTCCAAACATAGGCAGATTCTTTGAATAATTTTATTTATGTTTGTATGGAAAAAATTGAAGTTTTTGACATCTTTCTCGCATTTTAGTATTGGTTGTCATTGCCATTTCTTAGAAATTCATATATCATTCTGCAAATTTTTCCTAAATTTCTTTGTTAGATCCTTTTTTTTTTTTTGTAAATTTTTAATTCATTTTTTCTTTGTTAATTTTCTAACCTTTAATATTGTTCTTTTGATTAATGTGTCTCTTGGAGAATTCGGCAACTTTTTTGGAAACTCCTTTTAGCAGTCACTAGACTATCAATATGAATTGATAGTTGCATACAGATAGCATAACAGAAAATTTTAAACAAAATTCTAACATTGTAAAATACAAATTTCAATGTATATGAAAAAAAATTTGGGGAATGAAGTGATTTAATGAAAAATTCTAATGGTACAAAAATGAGAATTTAAATGCATTTATATATATAAAAATTACATTGTCAAGAATTTTAATTCTTCCATGTCAAAATAAGCCTTTTTGAGATCACCAAGAAAGATCTAATACCACTAATTACATTGCTGTTTTTTAATTTCTTTTTCCATTTGAAATCTGAAGTTTAGAATAGAATCTCAAATAAGAAATTGATTTAATTTACTACAAGACTTTGTTTTCGTAAACTGTGTATGCAATAATTAAAATCAAACCTTTGGTAATACATCCTATTATGAATATTTTTTTCCTTACATTCCAAAAATAATTTTAAAGAAGGAATGTCAAATATAAATCTCAGTTATACAGTTAGGGAAAGAAAACTGAAAGCAGGACTCAAAAAATGAAAAAGGGATATAAAATTGCAATAAATATGTCAAATCTTTGTAGAGATTTTCAACAAGAGCACCAAATTTTTAATATAAAAAAAGTGACTTTTCTCTTTTAAAAACATGTGTCAATTTTAAAAAATGAATAAGAAACAAGTCCCAGAATAAGTTTTCATTCAATCAGAATGTCTGCATTTAGTTGTATCTGGCTTATTGAAGTAACCATTCCACCAGAATGAAATCTTATTTTTGAAGTCTAGAAAACATTACCAAATAAAACAGACACCCTGATCTACACATCAGGCTCATGTATTTTTTTTCTTTTTTGAAATAGCTTTTCAAGTCTAACATACCAGTTTTGTTACCTTTTAAATTCTGATTTTCTTCATTCTTGGATAGCATTTTAAAAAATTTTCATTCACGTACAATCTGTTTGGTTCCATTGAATCGGTATCAGTTTGGAATAAAAGTTTTTTTTTTAATGAAATCTGTTTTTATTTCAGTTTGTAAAAACTAAAGACCACATTAATAAGAGAAATGATGTATTTAATTTGGTATAAGTTTTAATACTTTTTCAGAACTCTCATAAAACCTAATTTTGGTTATTACAAGTATTAAGCCCTTGTAGTTTTAATTGTTTGAATAAATTGTAAAGTTTGAAATGATTACTTATTTATAAATTATGTCCCTGAAAAAATTATTTAAAAATAATAAAATAAGTTTACACCAGTAGGACTCGTGATTGATTTACAAAGTCAAAATAAGTTTACACGAGTCAGACTCGTGATTAATGCTTAAGGGGTTAATGTTTTTGCAATTCATTTATAAGTAGAAATTTGCAATGCTTTACATAAATGCTCACTTAATGTTTTGCTTAGAGAAAATAGTGATATTTATTATGTTAAATTTAGTAAAGATAGTAGAACTGTAAAATAGGGAAGGTGGTTGCAGATTTTTTGGGAATAAAAAAAAATATTAAATATTGTATGCATTTGCATCATATGAAGTCCAGTAAGTGTAGCTCTGGCTTGGATAATTCTTTTTAGCCTAACAGCTGTGATTAATATTGTTAATGATTAATATTTATTTTATAATACAGGGTTATCAGAAATGTGAATGACCCGATTACAGAATTTTAATTCCCAGATGAATAAACAAAACATGATAATTAAAATGTCATTGTAAAGATAAAATATGAAACTTTTTTTGTGCGTAACATTTCTTGACATAAAGTAAAATTAGTTTTCATAAATGTTCAATGCGACTTCTTTTAGTCACCCATATAGTATTGCGAACCTGGTTGTCCTGCCCTTTCTACCTTTACACAGGCATTAAATTTCCTGGTACTGTTTATACCATCTTCTTATACTCTTAGGTGTCACTACATTAATATGGTATTTTCTCCGAAATTCACGCTGAACTATGATTACTGACAGACATGTTGCAAATGAGAGCACACAAAATGCCTTTCCCATCTGCAATGCCATTTCCATTTCTGTTCACAATTACAACATTGCTGCCACCTTTTGGACAAAAACAATGCTACAAACTCAAGATTTCAAATTTTATCTTTGCAATGACATATTAATGATCATTTTCTGTTTATTCATCTGGGAAGTTTTGTAATTGGGTCATTCATTTCTGATAACCCTGTATATTATATTAATATAGTAATGGTAATCATTGTTCTATGTTATTCTATTAATTGACATTTATATTCTCATTTCATAATGTTATCTGTTCAAGGTCTCTTAACTCTTTCCCTGGCGGCAGGGGGGTATTTAAATCCTACCCAAGTCTGGCAGGCAATTTAACAATTAAATGGCTAAAACACATGCATTAAAATAAAAAAATCCCTGTAACTGTGCAATCGTTAAGATCTTATTTAATTAATAAATTAATTATTATCAATGGTAAAAGTAATTCATTAAATAATTAATTATTAAAATTAATAAATTAATCAATAATTAATTTATTAATAATAATAATAATTAATTTATTACTTGTAGTTAAAATTAATTAATTATTAAAATAAAAAATCCTGTAACTGTGCAATTGTTAGTTAGTTAGTTGGAGCGAACAGGGTGAACCAACCTGAATGTTGGCGAGCATCAAAGCGTGAAAACACGCCGTTGCTAGGTAAGAGTTGGATTTGTCTCGGCGTGTTATCGCGCCTACGCCAGGGAAAGAGTAAATACTATAATACTCGCAGAAAGTTTTTAAAAAATAGTTTTCCAATTTATATTGTAAATACATATTAAATAAATAAAATAAAACAATGATATAAATGAAATGTTTAACTTTTTCTGTTTATTTCTTAGTTTTGTTATTTTATTCTTGGGAAGAATAACATATGGACAGCAGTTCAGTTATTTATTTGGCTATTAAATTTGATTGAATAATTGTTTGAGGGTTTGTAATGCTCATTTTTCATTTCTTTTAATTTTTGTCTTGTAAATTTTAATTAATTTTTCATTTGTTAGAATTAGGTTGTACATTTTTTAATGAAATTTTTTCCTACTTGATATCATTAGTGATTCCGGGAATAAATCTAAAAAATTGTGTTTTTAGTGTAATAATAATATGGTTATGAACAAAACATTTTTTTAAAAAGCTTTTAAACTTTTTCTTTTTAATTGTATTATTGATATATATTTCTTGAACTTTGTCTGAAAATTGATGTTCTATTTTTTAAATTTAACATTATTTATTAATTTCTCAATTTTTATTCTAAGTTATTTCATATTTTCTAGAGAACATATTGATTTAATACTGAATGATACAAGGTTAACTTGCAAGAATACTTCACAAGAATTCACAACAGAACTTTTGGATGTGATGTAATTAATTTTATTTTTGATTTTATATTAGTTTCCCATTTAAATGATTTTGTAATGCTTCTTATTTTGACAAATTCTTTTATAATTTTTCCTGCATTATTACCTATTTTGTAAATATACTGCTCCTGCTTTAAAAAGCTATAATTAAAAAAATCAATCTCATCAGGTAGGAAATTTATTTAGTCTCTTTTTTTTTGCAATAACACAATGTGTAAATTCTAAATTATTTTGATCACATATTTTAGAATTTTTCTGTGAACTTACAATGTAAGGAGCTGCTGTACAGGGTTACATACATAGTACATTTCTTGAAATATAAAAATGAATAAATATATTGATTTTTTAATATCTTTACTCAATTGACAAAAAAGATCAATGATCCCGAACCACGCTAATAAAAAATAACCAGCCAGCTTTTTTGGATTGAAACTTAATCCTTGAAAAAGTTCTACCACTATACACAGGACTGGAACAATTTAGTAAAACAGAAAATATTCTCTATAAAAGTCAAATCTTCAAAACAGTTATCTAGAATAAAATTTAAGTAGAGATTTGTCTTGCCAAATTTAGCCGATTCATAAAGGCATAGAAAAAACTACATATTCTACAAAAAATTAATGCTGTTTTAAAATCAATCAAGATAATAAAAATTTTTGAATATAAAGTATTTGTGTGAGTGTGCATTATTTTTATACAGTTTTCCGTATGTTTTAATAAAATATATGTTCTGATGTTAAAAAATGATGCTGTAATAAACTAATTTGTCCACATAAAGTAAAAGTAATTCTTGTATTGGAATACTGTCCAGTTTTCTATGTATGCATCACAAAAATTTATTAAACGAAACTTAAAAATTTAAAAGTAGCTATAATACCAATAAAAAATAGCATTGTCCGCCACACGGGTCTAATGAATATGTAACTCTTGGTTGTAAAAACTTAACTTTAATTTTGCGTTTAAAAGATATAGACAAGTGCCAGCAACTATGTGTGGCGAGAACCTCTCTTAGTACAGGAACTGAGCATTCTGCCCAGATTATATTACATAAACAACTCGAAGCAAACAACTTATTGCCATTGCACAAAAGATAAATACAGTAGATGGCGTTTGTAAAAGACATGGCAGTTTAACTATTATACAGAAAATACATATGAAATACAAATTGCAAATAATAATAATTTAATACAGATTAAGTATCATATATAAATGAACATACACACAGCACATTAATAATAAAAGTACATTTTGAATAATAATATACAGTTTGAATAATAATGAAAATATTACATAAATAATAACGAAAATACAATTTGAGGTACAAGTTCGATATACGGACTTTTTTCAAAAATCGCCAAATTTTTTTTCCGGCGACAACAGTCGCCAAGGGAAGCACAGGGTTGCATCCCCCCTTCCTTCCCCCTTAGCCACCAGTAAACACCGCGACACTTCCCCCCGCCCCCTCCCTTCCTCCTGACTGAACAGTTTTGCAAAGTTCCTTTCTTCCATCTAAGTTTACCTCCCCCTCCCCCGCCACCTCTGTACGAAAATTAATGGTGGGGGGGGATTCTTTCTAACTTTAGTAGAAGCATAAAAATGAAACATGTAATATTTTTTTCCAACATAATATTAAACTAAAACAGTAGTGAAAGGACAAACTTTTATAGAACTAAATGTAAATAGTTAATGATTATTTTAGCAATACTGCAATTGAATTTAAGAATAAAAATCTATTTTTTTAAGTGATTCAGAATAGTAATGAACAAATTGTTCTATTTATCATCATTAAGCCTAGAACAGAAACATTAAAATTTAACATATTAAAGCAAATTAACAATAAAATTAAAGTCATAAATTAAATATAAGGAGAATCTTTCTTGCTTACATTGAATAAAATAAATATAAATATCATTAACTTACCTTGCAGCACTTTATGTATAAAAAATTGTCATAAAGTGGCCAAAGTCATCACTTGTCAGCAAGATAGATTGTGATAAAAATCATGGTGATAAAAAATCTTGATTAAATTCCCCTTTTAAAGAATTTGCCCTAAGCCCCTCTCAGCCCAGTTGATGTCCCTAACAATTTTTAAAAACTTATTGAAACAATCCACTCCCTGCTGTTTGCTTTATTTTCTAAACTTATATACAGCAACAAATGAAATTTTAAATCTATTTTTCTATTGCAGGTAGGGAGTGAATCTGTAACATGCTTCCAAGTGCCTTCTATGGTATTTGTGTGGCAATTCGTTACAAGATTTACAAAATGAAGGCTATGATTTAACGTCAAATGATCAAACCTTCTTGTCCTAAATTTTTAAATGCCTTCCATTTGTTGGAAAAATCAATGATTAACCATCTAAAATAGAATTTTTCTTCCCAAACTTCATCAGAACATTACAATTGCAGTAAAATAATTATAATTTAATCAGATGAGTTTTTCTTGCAAAATCTAAAAATCGTTTCTTATCCCTACATATTTCATAAACAGAATCGAGATTAAATAATCCCTTTTTCTCCCCAAATGTGGCCTTTTTGCTAGAAAATAAAACGAACTGTTTCTGACAGAACTTTCTTATACTTGGGATAAACACTGCAAATAGTCCCATGGTTGGAGGGAACAGGTTACAATATTTAAAGGTATATAAAATAACAAGGTTTTTAAAATTTAAATTAATCTCTTTGTAAATTAATAATAATAATGTAAAAATTGAAAGTCAGCCTAATCTATAACTGAAATAATTTATCAATAAGTAAAAATGAATGTTAATAATAAAAGAATATATTTCCTAATAATGACAGAATTTAGTCAACCTAAGCAATAATTAAATAATTTTTCAGTAATTAAAAAGAAATATTAATAAGTAATATGAATAAGAAATAAGGTAATAATAATAAAAGGATTGAAATACAACCTAATAATGAAAGAATATTCAACCTAATCAATAATTAAAAATAAACTTTAATAAATATTAAATTATTTTTTATAAATAATTTTTATATAATTATAAATTTTAACATAATTATAAATTTTAATATTAAATAAATATGACACATTATTAATAAATATTTGTGATTAATTAATTAATATTAAATAAATATTCTTTATAAATATTAAGAAATAATAGGAAATAAAGCAGTGAATCCTTGTCCAGAAATATCTATGTCTGAACAGTTGAAAATCCAAGTTGAAAAGAAGGGTGTCTGAGAGAGAATTCCCCCCCCCCCCAAAACATTACTGCTCTGATTGGAAAATTCGCCATAAAACGAAAAACCGGCGGAACCCGACCCGACCCGGACCGGAAAACAGGGGGAATCAGGGTAGACAGAATCTAGCCCAGAATCGCCCGAAAAGGGCGCCAAAAAAACTGCCAAAAAAAGTCCGTATATCGAACTTGTGCCCTTAAACGGGTTATGGGTACCAGCACAAGTTGAAACAACGCTTGAAATTTCAAAGACTATGAGTCTTTTACTACAGATAAGGCAGAAGGAACCTTATTTCTTGAAAGCAACAAATCGCGACGAAGTTTCGCCTATTGCCTGGAAGAAAGCGTGATCACTCCCTATTTTGAAAAGACCGAGGAAGGAGCAGGAAACGATTGTTGTTGCTTGACCCAGAAGTATTAATAAATATTATATTTAAGAAACCCGAAGACTAAAATTTCTAGAAAGGAGATAAATATGGATTTCAGGCGCCATACATATTATGCCTTTGACCGGAGAAACAAATTGGTCAATGTGGAAACAGAAGATACTCATTATCCCGAAGGAGTGATTGAGGTCATAGATGACAAACTCAAAAGGCAAGAATCCATACATGCGGATACACAACAATTTGTAAGAAAATGACTTGAAGATAGTTGCGATTTGCACAGAAAAGCTGATAGCTACGCAAAATCAACGATTGCCAGTACCGTCGCTGATGGTGTGTACCGGAAAATCATGGACAAGGAAACAGCCTTTGAAGCTTGGGGATCATTAAAGCAGCAGTTCGAAGCAACTTCAAAAGATGAGTTGTTTAAAATTTCTACGGAATTCCTTGCATTCGGCAAGGTTCCCAGAGAGGATGTCTCTACACACATTGCAAAGCCAGGAAATCTTGGGAATGAACTGAATAATGGACTTGAGACTAGAGAGGAAAGTTAATTTCCAGATTTCATGCTAGTCTGTAAAGTGTTACATATTTTGCCTTGTCAGTTTGAAACCTTGAAATCCAGTTGGATGTTGCTGGCTGGAGATGACAAGAAGTCATATGAAGAATTAAGAGAGCAGCTGTGTATGTTTGAAAGAAATTTTACTAAAATTGAAGACAGTAGGAAAATAGCCTAGGAAGCCTTAATAGCTACAAAATGAGAAAGCCCGAGACAAGAGGGCAAATATAAGTCCAAGTCAAGAAAAGAAGACAGCTGCAATTACTGTTAACGAAAAGGTCATTGGATGAAAGACCGCAGAAAGTGGATTTCAGATGGAAGACCAACAAAGAATAAATTGAGTGATACACAATCAAATAGAGTATCAGCTAACATAGTTCTGATGTCTATATCTGAGGAAATCTGTACATCAGATACTAGTTCTGTATCATATTGGATTGACAATGGCGTTACTAGTCATGTCAGAAACTATTCCATATATTTTGTTGACCACATAAAATTTAATACTCCATGTGGCATTAAAACTACTGGGAATGAAACATTAGTTGCACTTGGGAAAGGCAAAGTAAAAGTCAAATCAACTAATAATGGAAAATTCTATTAAGTTTTTCTAAAAGATGTTTGGTGTGTCACAAAGATTAATAGAAATTCATTCTCTGTATTTGCTGCACAAGACAGAAATCAAAACAGTGAATTTGCGTCGACTCCGACAGAGTGCTGGTTAAAAGTCAACAGTGATGAGTGTGCTCTGTAGTTCTCGCAGTGTAAATGGTTCCTTATTCGAAGCAAATATTGAAAATTTTGCCCATAAAAATGACAGAAGTTCATACTGTTGTAGCATACAGCTCATTGCTACAGTTGTATTATGAAAGATGCGGCCACCAAGATAAACGTCACATCCGAAACATGCTTGAAAAGGAACTAGGCATCCGCATCAAGCTAGATAAAGAATTTTGTGAGGCATGTATTTTAAACAGCAAAGCACACAGGAAAAAAGCCTCTGAAAGAGCCTGGCGAACTAATTTCGGCAGATGTTTGTGGACTATTGGATGAGTCATTTCAGAGTTATAAAGAGAGAGAGAGAGAGAGAGAGATATCTGGCTGTATTTAAAAGATAGCTTAACAAAGTTTCGCTATGGTTACCTATTGAAAAAGAGAAGTAAAAATATTGTTAGAGCACATGCTTGCACGTACAAGGACATTGGGATATTCTTTGAAGGAATTCCTCTGCGATAATGGTGGAGAATATGATAACAAAGATGTCTGGGAAATCTTGCATATTATTCGAATGGAATCGCTCAAAGGCTGATAGCACCTTACACCTCAGAACAAAATGGGGCCAGTGAATGAGAAATGCGAAACACAATTGAAATGGCCAGAACATTCAAATCCTGAAGTCAGTTTCCTGCAGCCATTTAGGCTGAATTAATTAATTCTGTCGTATATATACCAAACAGATCAGGAAAGTCATCAATAGACAATGCAAGTTCTTATGATTTTTGGCTCAAAAAGAAACCCCGATTAAAACACCTGCGCATAATAGGATCGTCCTGCTATGCTCATATTCCGGCTCAGAAGTGAAGGAAAATAGACAAGGCCATCCAAAGCTACCTTGAGGGATATGATGGAGATGAACGATTCAAAATCTGGCTAAAGAAATAACACAGAGTAATTTCATCTAGAGAATGTTATCTTTCAAGAAAAAACAGGCAAGGGTGATGACCCATACAGAATTGAAATTAGAAGACATAGTAAGAGAAGATACAAATCAGAGAAAATATGAAGAGCAGCTCATAAAAATTAAGGACAATCCTATAGAAAGGACGCAAAGTCAAGAAGACTTAAGTGATTCTGAGACTGATAGTGAAGAAGATGCTGAACTTAGATAGCTCAGATAGACAACTGAGGAACTGCTCACTTCTGCAGAAACCAAAAAGGTTTGAGGATCATATTATGAAGCAGAATCATATTTAGATGACTATAACTCTGAAACATATAAAGAAGTAGCTATTTCCAAGGATGGCACAAACTGGAAGAAAAGCTAGGAAGAGTGAAATGAATTCATTTAGTGAAAATCATACTTAGGATCTAACAGACTTGCCAGTTGGAGCTAAAGCAATACCTTGTATAAGTGGGTTTACAGACTCAAAACAGATTCAGATGGCAGCTTCAACAATTATAAAGCCAGAAATGTTGCAATGAGTTTCAGTGAATGCCAGGGCATTGATCACAATGTAACATACAGTCCAGTGGCCAAATTAGAAACAATGCGGACAATTTTAAGCATTGCAGCTTAAGAAAAGGATGCATACAAGATGAAACAACAAAAAGTACCTATGCCTAAAAATACAACACTAAAAATAACTCATTTAGCAAAAATACTTTATCACCCATTCTGGGTGTTAAGATTTCAGATCTTAAAAAAAATTTCATACCACATTACTTTCTTTCCACATAAATTATAATTCAATAATCGAAAGACATGAAGCAGTTGAATCGAAAGACATCGAAGCATTTGTAGCAATCGATGCGGATACTTCTAAGAAAGAAGTATTTTAGAGGTATTAAACGTTTTCAGTTCTAGATGATTTGATCGATGTTGCCAACCCAAAAAATGAAATTACAAATAGCTTTTAAGATTTGTGTGGGTGAATCTGACTTGCAGAATACAAAATTGCTTATTTTACAATCTGTTCTGTGCAACACATGCCTTTTGGAAAAAAAAATCTATTTCTTTGAAAATGTTTATTTTGAATGCAATAAAATAAATGTATTCAATTTCAGGTAACTGGGAAGTGAAAAGGCTTAAAGTTTTTTTTTTTTTAACTTTTAAAAAATAGAGGGCACTTTGCTGCATCCATAAATGCATAAAAAATGAGAATTCATTAAATAGAGCGCTAGAAAATTGAATTTTAAAATTGTAAACAAATGTGATGAAACTATGTTTAGGTACACTTTCTTCACAAAATCCATTTTATATATAATATGCATATTTTAAAAAACTAATTTTTCTACACAAGGAATGTAATTTTTCTGTATTATATATTCTAATTTATTGAAAACTCTACATTTCTTTTGTTGCAAAAATTACAGAATATATAAATGATTAGTTTTTGAAATGTTACTTATGTCCATTCAAATCAAACATCAAATTTAAGTTTTAAATTCACTTAAGACATTTTCGTTGTGTATTTTTATAGCAATAAAAATTTGTGTAAGGAGTTCTGTAATGATGATGTTCTAAATGAAGCAAAAATACTAAAGCTTATAGATATAAATTTTGGTATTTTAAATGGAAGGAGGTGTGAATTGGCGATAACACGTGTTGATGAAGTAGGGAAAGAGTAATTAAAGACTTCTAAATATAATCTAGAACTTTAAACTTACAAGTTAAAGAAACTGAGAGAAATGATTACTGAAAAGTTATTGAGTTACTGAGAAATGGTATAGCACAATTTTTGCATAAAATTTAAATCACTAAATTTACAAATTTTTAAAATTCATTTTTTACAATTTCATTTGATTCATTTTCAGAATTATGTTATGTTTGTGAAAACTCTGTAAAATTTGATAGCTATATATGCGGTGGATTTTATGCAAAGTGTACCTAAATGTAAGAATGCCATGGAAATAAAAAAAATAGTTATTAATTATTTATTGCTCATGCAGATTTTTTTGTAATTTAAATTGGAATTTCTTTCACATTACCAGGTACATAAATATACATTTTAGTCAAAGAGAAAATTTTACTTCCATTGTTTTTAATTTTAGTAAGTGAAAAACATTTTAATTTAGTATTAAAAAAGTTCATTTTTCCTTGTCGCAGACATCCCAGTTACCTTAAAACGTAGGATTAATAATTACTAATATTACATCAAAATATGTTCTTTTTAATGCATAATAGGATTAATTAAAACTACCTTTTTCTATCTTTTTTCATATAGAACATGTTTCGTTTGCTGTCGATTATTTGGGACCTCTTTTCAAAAGGTTATCCCAAAATCAAGCATTGACAATCTGTATGAGTGTACATCTGTTATAGTTAGTGAACTAACTACTAGTCTATAAAAGAGTTTATGATAAATGCATGAAAAAAGGTCCTTTTTCAGCATTTGATGAGAGTATAGTGATACAAACCACAAATATCTCATTGTGGTCACTTTCTTTGACCCTGCAAAATGCCATTCAAAATGGTCTCTTCGGAATTACAAGTTTGATAGTTGACCATTGGATGAATTTTAAGAAAACATGAGACACTTTTTGAATATTTAGTTTTATTTATGGCAGATAATTCTGCTGTAATGCTAGGAAAACACAATTGAGTTATTACTTTCTTATAGAAAAAAAAAAAAATTTATAAGTATATGGATCCTGTGTAATTTAATAAATTTTGCATCAAAAAGGGTTTCAACTTACCAGTTCAATGAGATGCTTGTAGATGTATTCTACTATCCCTAAAGATTTCAGTTTCCACAATAAAGATGTCTACAAAATGTTGAAGCACTCCTTTCAAACTTAATGCATTCGATGGGTATCAATTGGTCATAGTCTGGAGATTATAAAAATACTTTTTAAAAAAAAAAGAGAATTATAAAAATATTTACAAAAGATAATTATAAAAATATTTTTAAAAATTGAATGCCTAACTCTAAAAAGTGTCCTGGAGTTAGACACTTTTTAGAATCCTGAATAGCCGGTGTCTGAATAGGTGAATGATCCGGTGTCCTGAATAGTTACTTCCAGGTGCCCCTTAACTACAACAAAATGTAGATTATAGATTGGGGAGTATTGACTCTCCTTTGCTGCAAATGGAGAAATATCAAGAAATCCAAACGAGTTGGATCTTGATGTGAAAGTTTTTGCAATATGATAAGTGGGCATTTGAACCTCTTCATTGGGTCGGACCGCCCATTGAAGAGATTCAAATGGTTGGTGTACACGCTTGTGTACAATTTCACCAGTTTGGTTGTCCAAAATTGGAGTGTTTTTGACAGTTTTTGCAGGGGGTTTTTGTGATTTTTTTTTCTATTTTCTCTTTTTTTTAAGATTTGATTTAGTCCATAGTTATCGGCCTCGGTCCCCTTATCTACCCCCATACACTGGACTTCTCCGGAACCCAATGACTTTACAAAGCATATTTGTGTTTGCGTATTTTTCATTCCACTCCAATTTTTTTTTTTTAGTAAAAATTGTGCTTCGTGTTTTATTTTCTATGCTGTAATGCTAATTAAGTTTCATTCTTTGCATATCCAAGTTCAAAATGCCGATTTTGAGACTTCTTGAAATTTTAAAAATGCTGTATTATAAACGAATGTTTGTTGTTGCTGCGTCACAAACTTAAATGGATTTATTATGTTTGGAAAAGAATTTCAAATTTCACGTTAGTTAAATACTCCTTTAGATATTCATCTGAAGTTAAGGGTTTTTTTTTCTTTGTCTGAAGAAGCTCCCAATAATAATTTTACTCTATTTTATGGCAATCTGTGAATTTTTTCTTTAAAAAAAATGATCGTTGAATTACCAGTAAGCCGGAGAGTTGGGTAATGGGTCTTATATCACTGTAATAACAATGGGAAATCTGTCGTCAGTTTATAGGCTCCTGGGAGATGATTAACAATTGTTAATTTTTCTTTCAGGTTGAAAGGAGTGCCATTATGAAAGGAACAAAGAGAAAATGTATGGCCTCGAACATTGTTCGTCGAAGTGGCCTTAGAAAAAAACTCAGAACCCAAGAAGACGAAACTCCTGTGTTTGATAATCACATAGCTGATTCCAATCCAGATAAAAAGAAATATGCTTCAAGAGTTAGATATTTCTTTTTATCTGGATTGGAATCAGCTATGTGATTATCAAACACAGGAGTTTCGTCTTCTTGGGTTCTGAGTTTTTTTCTCAGGCCACTTCGACGAACAATGTTCGAGGCCATACATTTTCTCTTTGTTCCTTTCATAATGGCACTCCTTTCAACCTGAAAGAAAAATTAACAATTGTTAATCATCTCCCAGGAGCCTATAAACTGACGACAGATTTCCCATTGTTATTACAGTGATATAAGACCCATTACCCAACTCTCCGGCTTAATGGTAATTCAACAATCATTTTTTTTAAAGAAAAAATTCACAGATTGCCATAAAATAGAGTAAAATTATTATTGGGAGCTTTTTCAGACAAAGGGGGAAAAAACCCTTAACTTCAGATGAATATCTAAAGGAGTATTTAACTAACGTGAAATTTGAAATTTTTTTCCAAACATAATAAATCCATTTAAGTTTGTGACGCAGCAACAACAAACATTCGTTTAAATTACAGCATTTTTAAAATTTCAAGAAGTCTCAAAATCGGCATTTTGAACTTGGATATGCAAAGAAGGAAACTTAATAAGCATTACAGCATAGAAAATAAAACACGAAGCACAATTTTTACTAAAAAAAAAATTTGGAGTGGAATGAAAAATACGCAAACACAAATATTAAAAATATGCTTTCTGAATAATTGGTAAGTCAGAATAAAATATTTATTCCAAATGGTTTAGTACTGTAGAAAATATTGTGATTCTTTAACACTAAAGCAATAATTAAAATATTAAATAATAAGTGCAAAAAATGGTGAAGTCGCTATTTATAATTGGAAAAAAAAATAATAATCTATACACAAAAACAAAAATAAATTTCTATAACTAGATTAAATAAACAAAACTAGCACATGGTGGTTGCAGAGTTCCAACTCAACCTGAAAATTTTACATTAAAATTGCCCAAGCTGAATATCAAAGAATCATCTAGCCTATCTTTTTCAATGAAACACAATTTAAATCAATTTTAAAATGAAAAATATCACTTATACACTGTATTATTTATTATAGAATGTCATAACACAAAGTATAGAAAAGTGTTCAGATATGCCACGAAATTCCCAAAATAAGCACAACTAAAATAAAAACTCTTTTCCAAATTATACTAAAATTTTCATAAATTAAAACTCAAAATCATGGCGAAACAGCTACTGTTAACAACAACTCTACTAAAAAATCTTATTCCTAAACACTCTCCAGCTGTTGCGAAAATTCATCACATAACAATGGATCAAAGCGTCCATTGCAATGTGCCCTGGTATTTATTTGTGCCTTGAAGTTGGTGTGTAGCATGAACTCCCTATCCCGATTAAAAGAAAAGTTTCAAAACTTTACTTTAATTAAATAAAATACTATTCTTTATCTTTAAAGGATATATTATATATTTATCATACAAGGCAGTAATTTCAAACACCCAAGGATGGAACCAAACTGTCAACTACATGACCAACTAAAGTTTCTTAACTGAATAAGTCCTAGAAATGTCTCTTTCACGAACACATACAGCAGCTTGTGTTCTCAAGAAGAAAAGAAAGAAATTAAACTAGAGAAAGCATCGTAGATAATATTGTAAATTTATTATGTTTCATATATGCTAACGGACATCAAAATACAGTGTATTCACACCCCATACAAGATACACAAAAAATGTATCTGACCTAGAACTTTTCATGTGCTCAGTAGCAATGCTCTAGTACAAGACTATTGACAGTGGAAGGAGATAACTTAATGCGCCTGCTTGAATTTGTCCTCCCTATTCGAGCGCGCCATCACTATCGATGGTCGTCGACTGATGTGTCACTTTAAGTGTTCATCGTGTTTTTTATTTCTCTTAGGATAACTGATGAATTCAGCAAAATTACTGTATCGATTTTTTTCAAAAGCATGGTGTATCTTCAAGTAAAACCATTTGCAAGATTTAGAAGGTATTTGGAGACTGTATATAGAGTAAAACATATGAAAGCGGGATTTAATCCACTCAAAAATGGCCACACATCAATGCAGAGGGCATTACTCTTGGTGGTATGACGTCTTAAGGCATGAGCCAACAGAGCCTCGGACGTAATGGGGGGGGGGGACCTCGTCTCGTTCTAGACTTAGGCTTAATAAAATCATGATTCGAATAATTTCAACAGTTAAATGTTATTTCCTGTTGTATTCACCAAAAAATAGGAATTTCGGACGATTTTTCAACTGGCTACATGTGAAGACCGTTGTCCATGTACAGGCCTAGGGCCCTTCCACCATACATCATTGTTCATTCAGTTAAAAGTCGGTCGAGGTTGGCGGTATCTGGTTGTAAGTCAGGCACATTTGTTTGTTTTGGGTTATTGTTCGAACAAGTATTTTACAACGTATGTTACCTAATGTCTACTTTTGAGGGGCATAGGTGGGGCCCAGAGCCTCAAGAAGTCTTAAGACGTCCCTGCTTGGTGGCCACAAACTGCTCGGGATTGCTGAGAAAATGAAAAGTATATGGTAAAGGGAGACCATACGAAATTGTCAAAGAATTTGAAATCAGTGTCAACGTCTGCTTTCGGGAAAACAGAAAATTCTCCTTTTAGAAGTTGCATAGTACCTACTAGACACGGATCTTGAGTTTCTCTATACCATAACATGAGTTGTCATGAATGTACGGGTACAACACAGAAACAAATACACAGTCTTAGCAATGAAAGCATCTCGAGTCCCCAAGGACGGAGGACAAAAAAGCAAAAAAAAATAACACTCTACGGATCCCTTAGTATCCCTAGAATTGTGCTTCACCAATTCACACGAGATGGACAATCAAAAACAAAAGATTAAGTTCTCTTCCGACTCTGATACATTTCAGATGCAAAAGAGGAAAACTGGCAGCAGCATTACAACGTTCTACCTCATTCGCCTGATCTAGACTTTCTAAGCGAAACATAATAAAACCATTCACCCCCTCCCCAATTTCCAAACCCCCCCCTCCCCAATTTTCTCAGTCTCCAGACACTTTTTGCAACTTTTGAATGTTACTGAAATAAAAACACCGTGTTGAAAAGATCTGGTTTTGAGGGTACAGAAGGGATAATGCAAAAAGTAACGGTGGAGACGATCATCATTCCAAATATTTTCCCAGAAGTTTTTTCAGTTATTGAAGAATTGGTGGATATTAGGTCCCATTTTTTTTTAAGGGATTGCGATCCCAATCCTGTCACGCACGCAATACAGTTGACTCTCGCTAATTCAAACTTTCGATAATACGAACCTCTCGTTAATTCGAAGTATTTCTCAGCCCCTAGAACAACTCTTAATATTTCAAAGTAAAATCTGTGACTGCCCAGACTACAACACGTGACAATTTGAAGTTATCTTATAAAACTCTCGACAATTCGAACAGTTACTATCATGTACATTCCTGTAGCAAATAGGTTGGAGCTTACAAGTTTTGTGTCATATTGTCTCTGCGTGTCTCTTCTTTAACGTAGTCCCTTTGATGATCATCAGTCTGCTAACCCTTCTTTGTGTTTCCTGGTTCCTCAGGCGAAGATTGTGTTTTTTTACGTCGGACTGACATAACGATTTACGGCTCATCTGTGTGACTTCTAGAATGGAAAATCCAATAGGGCATGGACCGGAGTGGACCCTGCCTTGAAAAACCAATAGTGTTGGGAACAGGGTCCAGGGGCGGATTAAGGTAGTTGGAGGCCCCTGGCGGTAAGAGGTTTGAGGCCCATGGGCTTATGAGTCGAAAAACTAAAATAGTGAAAAGAGTTGCCTACTTTAAATCCTCAAAATAAAATGTTTTGCTATAAAAAACCCATCGGCTAAAGAAAAAATCTTAACTGTATATAAAAAAAATTAAAAACCTTACTTAAGAACTTACAGTTTTGATATACAGTTTGATATCTTTGGCAAATTCATCAATTATTTTTACCATACCTATTTTGTCCAAAATATTTTATTCTGTATATAATAGGGTCATGTTGTTCAATTCGTCTTTTCTCCCATAGTAGTTCTTTAATTATTTTTAACACGTTTTAAAACTAAAAAAAGATCTTTCACACCTGATACATTCAATATCAATATTGCTAAAAATATTTTCAAAAGTTTTTCTACATTAGGATTTCTCTTGCATGCCGATAAATTTCTAGCGGGAGTTTCATTGTATCTTTGTTTTCTTTTCACTTCTTGTTCCAAGGTGGCGTGATTGGTTTGTTGCTGGCCTTAGCACTCATCAAGCTTGGGGCCCAGGCGGCCGCCAGATCCGACACCCGCTTAATCCGCCATTGACAGTGTCTGAGGAAACGGGGCGCGAAACAATTTTATTTCTAGTGAGGAATGGAAGAGATTTGGTGGAGCATGAGAGTCCTGTCCCAGAATTACTACATAAATATATTCTTTTAACACATACTTTTAACTTTGCATAATATGTATCTTTTAAAAATATTTTAAAGTAGTTTTATATGCATGTACAATTGTTGTTTTATTACATAGTTTAAAATTTAAATGTGTTAGAAAAAATTCTAGAGTTTTTTCTTACTTTCTTTATTATTCGAAATTTTTCATCGGTAACTTCAGCTTCGAATTATCGAGAGTCGACTGTATACGTAAGAAGGATGTATTATCGTAAAACCTTTAACATAAGATTGCTACCGAACACGAGCTACTGCTAGGAAATAGGGAATAATTTCATAAGAAAAATGTAATAACTATTTAACGTCATGGAGTATACCATTAAATGAAGCGCATTTCGTTACTGCAAGAGGAATCGCAATCTTACATAAGAAAGAATACGATTAATCAGAATCCTAATGTCAAATGTCATACAGAAATTAGTAGAATGAATACGAAAAAGGATAAAATGCATGAAATGCTTTTCTCAAATTATAGAAGTCTTGCATATCGTAATTTTCTTTGACTCTTTCCCCCTTTTTAGCGCGTTTTTCACGTAGTGTAAAAAAAGCGCTATTAGGACGCAAATTTCGTCTCCGTTCCATATTTTGTCGTACCTTTTTCTCAGCCAATAAGCAACCGATTGACCTCGAGTTTTCGGCATTGGGTCGCATTTGTGCCCTAGATGAGCCGAATCATATTTAAATTTATTTTTTTTTACTATGTTCTGTTAGTAAAAAGTTCATTAGTTGCATTATTGTAAAATACAACATGTGAAAAATGCGCTAAAATTACTTGGCCATGCCAATGATTGATATCTTGTTATTGGATAAAAAGGGCAAGAAAATTGAAAGTGCATCAACCTGAAGATTGATATTTCTTAAGTTATGTGACTACCTTCGGAGCATCTTTTTTAAATATATAAAAATTTCTACTAAATAAACACTTTATTTGAAACGGGGCTTATAGAAATTCCAATAAAATTTCCACAAAATTGAAAATAATTTTAGATATATTGGGAATTTTGAGTTAACTTTTAGTAAAAAATTGCAGTTACGGTAAAGCTTGTATCGAAAATTCTTATAATGTATTCGAAAAATACATATACAGTACACAAATAACGTCATTATCTGTGCTTACAGCTGTAAGATTTGTAATACTTTTGAAAGCTTTTAAATTCTGTCAATTTTTATGCAAGAACACAATTTTTTGCAAAAAAACTAATATTATTTTCTCGCAAAAAGTGCTATAAAATACGCAAATATATACACAAAGATTAGATTCTAGTTTATAATACAGATAAAACTAAATAAAACATTTTCGAAAAACTTCGATTCAATATCTGGAAAAGAAGTTCTGTAGTGAACTTAACTGTGAAGCAAACAAATGAAAAATTTACTTTCTCAGAAAATGCATTTAAAGATTTTAATTCAATATGAAAAATTTTCTACCAATTGTACAATTTTTAAATTCACAGTATTTATAGCTCAAGCTCTCTTTAGCTTCATGTTTAACTAATTCGAACTTTTTTTTACCCTTTTTCTTTTTTCTGGAGTGTTTTATAGACTATAACAATTGTCGTTTTTAGTGAAATTTTGATGAAAAACTACAGTTACGATCTTTTACACAAAATTCTAATAAATGTATTCAAATAATACAGACATAAATAACATCCTTACATGTATTAGGAATTAAAAGATTTGTAATACTTTTGAAAGTTTTATAAATATGCCAAATTTTATACAAAAACTCGATTTTTTAAGAAACTAATGATTTTTTTTCCATATAAAAGCAATGAAGTACATAAATATATACACAAAGATTAGGTTTGGATTCCTAACACAGATATAAATTTTGATTCATAACATAGATAGAACTAAATAAAATATGTTCTGAAAATTTTAATTCAATGTCTAAAAAATATTATGTGTAGGGAACTACTTCCGGTTTTGTAAACTCCATTTCCGGTTTACTAATTATGTTATAACTTTGCTTCTAATCATAAAAAAATACAGTGTTTTTGAAATCTTAAATGTAATAGCTATAAAATAAAAACATTAAAGAAGTTTAGAAAATTTTCACAGAAACAGCAAATTTTGGGTAGTCACATACCTTAAGAACACAGAAACTCTAATTTAGTACTGTTATTTTCAATCAAATTTTGCTTATTCATCACTAATCCTCTATAAATTTAATCGATCAGCAATAATAATTAATTTCCCCTTCAAATCACATCCTTACAAAACAATAAACAATAATTTTAAAAAATCTTTCATGTATTCTTAATATAATGAAAATATACACCGAGAAGACAAGGATAGACTCCTAGGACTTATTACTTATAACTGCATTTGTTGCTATCTACAATTCAACAACATAATACCTACAAAAACATCTATACCTCTCTCTAATCGCGGACTTTTAAAAAATACTAATCATCTAAATCAGGGGTGGACAACCCACGGCACGCGTGCTACATTATCGCATGCGGGAGTCGCAACTGTGGCACGCGAAGACGTATTGAAAAATTAGAAAAATAATATGAAATTTTTTTCTGAATTAATTTAATTACAATAGAAAATTATCATAAAGAGAATATACAAAAAATTTTAATTTTCAGCGTGAGATTTTAAAGGTGCTAAACAAGATTTTTTTTTCCCCCAGTATAGTGCCAAAAATGAGATCATGCTCCAAATCTTACAATTTCACAGCATTGTAACGTTACGAGAAAAATTTTGAGTAACGCGTGAGACTAAAAGCAAATAAATTCTGTCTCTCTCGTAGGGTCGAATCTGCCCAAAAAGTCATCCTCTCTCGGGTGAGGTTAATTTTTAACATCTCGGATTTCCACTCGAATTTCAGCTTCCCCTTGCAGTGCTGTTTAGTGTTTATAGCAATTGGCTCTCAGTGTGATGTCAGATAAAAAGGTTTTTCTGAAGGTGTTGGCTATTTACGATTTCTGTAATGTAAAGAAGAAACCATATAATAGCCTTCCTCTCAATATTGTTAGCATCTTCAAGAACTAATCCAAATATAGATGATTTAGTAAAAAAGATACAAATTCAAAAGTCACATTTAGAAAGTACTGATTTCTTAATAATCATTCAAAATTAAATGTTTCAAGTTACTTATTTTTGTTTTGTACCTAAGCTAACTGATTGATCCTGTAAAAATGTACCAACAATACAGCAAAAGTTTCTACTTCTGTTTTATTTGTTATACCATTTTTTTTTCTACATTTTCACTATATAGAATTTGCATTTTAAAAAAAGCTTTTGGTGTAAATAACCCATAATAAGAATATAAGTAAATATTTTTCCCTTTTGTATATTTTTTAGTTTGGTGGAAAAGTTGGAAGAGTGGCACGCGTAATTTTTTTTTATTCGGGTTGTGGCACGATTCCCACAAAGGTTGGCCACCCCTGATCTAAATCATAGGTTCTCAAAGCGGGCGATAACGCACCCTTGTGGGCGTTTGAGTCTTTTAGGGGGGCAGTCAAAGACCTAGAGAAAATTAGGGGGCGTGGGCGGATTAACCAAATATAGTTAAAAAAGATTTTAAAAAAAACACGCTGATTATGTACTAACAAAAGTAAACTTTAATACTATTTATCTTATGGTGACTGCATGTATTTATAAATCATTTCTATAACACATGTACGAAAATTCACATATTTCGGTATTTCGGGAAGTGGATGAAAAACTTACAAGATTACATTACATTCAGACCTACATTAAATTGCATGATAAAGCGCATTTTAATTTTTGTACGGCACGAGTTGTCATTGTCTGTGAGCAGTAGGAAAAATGTTTCGTCCTCTGCATTCATCACATATATTATCCAAGAATATGTTAAACAGGAATTAACATGTGATTCTTTCAAGGCTGAAACTGTCAATTTATATTTATTTTGAAAGCAATAGTTTATTATGAATTACTTCGTATCTTCAAAACTTCTGTCTGTCTTTATAACCGATAAGCTAAAATTTTATTCCACTTTTTTAAATGAAGAAGAAATTTAGTAGCGTTTCAATTCCAACAATATCCTATCTATGACTAAAATATGTAACATTACACATTTAAATATATTTGTGGCAATGGCTATTTTAGATTCGCAAGTAAAAGAATTGGGGCTTTAGAAAAATTAATTTAAAAAATATATTTCATATTAGTAATAGGATATTTTTTAAAACTTAACTCTTGTTTTCACCAGTATTATGAACACTCTTATTTCTTTAAAGGGGGAGGGGGCGGTATCGAAATATTCACTAGAAAAATTTGAAATTTCATAATGTTTGAATTAAAATTATCAGCATCAATCTGGTTTTCACATCTATTGACACTCCGAGCAACAACTAAATGCATGTTTATATGGTTTTTATTATTCAAATATATTACGGGCTGTACAAGATCATGACAAAATATAAATACAATTCAATTGAAATAACAATTAATATACAATCATATTATTAATGGATACTATTTGTATTTATTTAAATTTCAATGTACTTGATTTTTAACATTTTAATTGTTTGCATCATTAATTTCAAAAATACTTAGACTTTTTGTACTTTCAATTATTTCATTTTGTTTTAAAAAAGATACAATAGGCTTATGGTAACTAAAGTAAGAAAGGAAAATGTTTGATTCAAATTTATCTAAGTATCGCGTAAAAACCGCATAGATTGTCGTTTCATATTTTGTAGTACTGAGATTTTTCGATCATTGGACATATTTAAATTAAGTGTTTCATTTAGAAATTCAATTAGTGGTAGATTTTTATCATCTGCAAAGTTAATATTGAAGTCTCCGCTAAAAATCATCGGTACATTATCATATTTTTCACCAAATCTTTTTTCGAGTACTTCAGAACCTTCTTTTGTATAAATCAAATTTTCGAATAAAAATTGTTGTATCTGTCTCATAGATTTTCCAGGCGAAATATAAACGGCAACCATTAATATGTATTGCCCATTCTCGGAATCTCAACGAGCAATGCACAGTATATACACATTGAACTTTTCACTAAATCCATTTAACTTCACTTATAAGATATGGACAGCACTATACGTCAGCTGTATAGCTACAGATATACTGCTATAAGCATTTCGATGACGCGAACACACGAGATTTCACCTATCCAAAAAGTGTCTGAGGCGAAAGCACACTGCACATGCGCCCGTCAGAGCATGTCGGTGACGCGAACCCATAAGATTTTCCCCTACCAAAAAGTGCCCAACGCCCCTAAAGAAGTTTTCACTTCAATAATTTTGGATATATTGGGAATTTTGAGCGAAATTTTAGTAAAAAATTGCAGTTACGGTAAACCTTGTGTTGAAAATTTTTTTAATTAATATATTCGAAAAATACATATACGGTACATAATTAACATCATTATACGTGCTTAGAGCTATAAGATTTGTAATACTTTGAAAAGTTTGTAAAATATGCCAATTTTATGCAAGAACTCAATTTTTTACAAAAAAAGCTAATGTTACTTTCTTACAAAAAGATCACTAAAGTACAAAAATATATACACAGATATTAGATTATAGTCTATAATACAGATGAAACTGAATAAAGCATTTTCAGAAAATTTCTATTCAATATCTTAAAAAGAAATGCTGTAGTGAACTTTACCGTGAAGGAAATAAATTGAAAAACATAAGTTTCTCAGAAAATGCATTTAAAAATTTTAATATAAAATAAAAAAAATTCTACTAATTTACGTTATTAAAGAAACTTTGAAGAAAAATTGCTGTTAAGATGTTTTACACAAAGTTCTAATAAATGTATTCAAATAATACATATACAGTACCTTAAATGCATTTGGAATAAAAAGATTTGAAAAATTTTGAAAGTTTTTATAATATGCCAAATTTTACAAAAACACAATTTCTTAAAAAAGTAAATGATTTTGTTTCATATAAAAGCAATTAAGTACAAAAATATATACACAAGAGATAATATTTTCATATAGATTTTGATTAATAACACAGATATAAATTTTGATTCATAACACAGACTGCAAAGATACTGTCCAAAAAATTTTAATAATTGGCTCAGTAATATAGCTTTTGCTAAGAATAAGAAATTTCGTAAAATTATTTACAAAAGTCCCCCAATTAAAATAAAGAAATCGATACTTTGGTCAATTCTGGGGAAATATGTCCTCTTATAAATTGAATTGTTTTGTGTGGGAAACCAACCGATCGTTGTATGATATACGAGGAAATTAAACTTAGGCATAGTTAGCCTCTTAATAAGGAAATCGATACTTTAGTCATTTCTGGGAAAATATGTCCCCTTAATAAATTGAATTGTTTTGTTTGGGATAGATACCGATCGTTGTATGATATACGAGGAAATTAAACTTAGGCATAGTTAATGATCTGCTTCAACAAAATATTCAACTTAGATTCAATCGGTTTCAGTGGCATATAATTGATGAAAAAGAAAATTGCGAATATTTTTAAAGTAGTTTAATTTAAATCGTGGAAGGATGGACAAGTCTTGTTTGCAGAATGTAGTTGGAGAAAAATAGATTATTTTAATTGTAATAAAAGTAATAAATCCCCATAAAGAGACAGTTTATTTGCATTTCATTTATAAGATGTGTAATCAAAACATGTCATTATTTTATGGGCCAGCTGGTTGGCGCAATTGATTAGAAGCTGGCCTTAACCTATAAGTTTGCAGGTCGTAAAAATCCCCTGCCCAAGTCGGTGGATTTTCATGATGCAGAAAATCGACAGCGTCCATGTCATTTGATTATGCGGCATGTTTAAGAGTCCTAGAGTGCATGTTTTTGGCTTGGCGAAATTAAAATTCCCAAGCACAATGTCGCATCGTTAGAACACAAGTTACTCCCACGAAGGAGGAAACTGAATATCAAAATTAAAATGTGGCAATTGGTATCCACCTATATTGTGCCACTCTAAAAGGTGGTACCAGATCCCGGAAAATGTACTAGGTTTGTAATGGTAATCACTAATCCACCAAGACAATATGAAAGGGGGGGGGATATTACGATGGGTTAGGTCTCTGTAGTTGTTAACCTTACTGCCAAATGGGTATTTAAATTTTAGGTTCAAGTATAGGGGATGAAACGCCCATAGATTTCTATAACTAATTCCAATTGAATTTAGTATAAAGGAATATATGCTCAACTGTTTAGGCTGGAAGAGCCAGAATACAATGGGTAACGGGTATATTCGTGTTCTTCTTACTAATAGTCCTCTTGGGGGGAAATGGGTCTTTAAAATTCAATCTATTGAAAACTTTCCTCCGAAGAAGATGTGATTATGTAAATTAAGATTTGTAATATAATGATTAAACTTAAGAGTTAAGAGAGAGAGAGAGAGGTTAGACAGCTAATGGATGGCAGTGATTGATTAGTGTGAAGCTAGGCAAGAGAACTTCATTACTTATTTGATTAATATTTAAAATGACGATTTGGTCAATTAAGCGTTCCATTTGGAGATTAGAACGAATTGAATTAAAAGGTGCATTGCTTCGACGAAAGAGATCCAATTTATTTTTAATTCTCCTAGTATCTCGTCAACCCAGCGATTGCTTCCCATACTTAATAATTGGTTCATTTCTTAGTTGGGATTGTTGAATTTGTGTCGTAACTGAAAATTGTTAAGAAAATAGAATTTGTATTGACTATCGACGGATAGAGGACAATGGGAAAAGATATGATGCAAAAAAAAAAAAAAAAAAAATCGAAAACTCTTGAAATTTCTCATTTTGGAATAATTTAAATGTTTTCTGCGTTTTTTTAAAAAATTAATTCATATTGAACATTTTTAGTTTAGTTCATCATTTTACATTTCTTTTTATTCTTGAAAATATGTTTATAAAAATGTTTAAATACTGTGAAGCATCAAAAAAAAAAAAAAAAAGAGCTATATATTTAGATAATTTGTACTTTCCCAAAATTTGTTAATTAACTAAAAAACACAAATTACTCCTTAAAACTAAAAATTAAAAATTTTAGTCTAATTATTCTAATTTAATGAATTAATTCTTTTCACTCTAAATAAAAAACTTTTCTTGCACTGAATGGATTTATACCTGACTTGAAATTTAAACATAGAATCATTGGAATACTAATGAAGAAAATCTTGTTTCTTAAATCAAATTCATTTGCTCGGCAGGAGCGATTTTTTTAATTAACAGAAGGTCGTTCACACTTAATGGAAAATATTTTGATAGTTAATTTTTATCAATAAATACCGTATTTTTCGTGGGAATTTGCTGCTACGATTCTTGACAACAGCTCTAGCTCGAATTTTTCATAATATTTATCTTTTTCTTAGTACTGCCATGCAAATTTTACTCCACTCCCCTCGAACCGTTTTCCAAAGTCCATTAAGTGTTATTGGATGCTGTTTTCCCTAAGGCTCGTTTTATTAAATCGAAAGCACAAAAGCTCATTGCAGAAGAGAAGAGTGAATTTGCACGTATTTCATCAAATTGGATACGCATTATTCCTTTGTTTCTAATTCTTTCTTTGCTAATTACGTGGAAGTTGACTTAGACACATAAAGTTTAAATTTATTAATGACCTTTCCATATCAAGTTGGAATTTCTTCTTGAAAAATTGGTTCTAAAATATTCCCCTGATAGTAGAGTGAACTAATCTTGGCTTCACTTGAGTTTTTTTAATTTGCCGTTGTTAGAAAATCTTGAAACTATTATGAATAACTATTATGAATTGAATTGAAACTATTCCCTTTGGGAACTTTACTGTACACTGACGATGTCATTTCGTACAGTCATTCCGGCCAGTTGAGCAATAGGAAATTGATTTACTATTCTTCTTTCACTTAAATATACCCATACCGCATCCAGTAAATTATGTTCCGCTCAAAAGAAAATCTTAGACGATTATTCTTAACTTGCTAAAGTATTCTCAAAATGCAAACCAGGAAATGAATGACGAGATCATTTCCATAAAGTGTGAACGACCTTCTGTATTTATCACAAAAAATACACAGTAAATATTCTTACCTGCAGTGTTTTCCTGCAAAGAGGCAGAAATAGGCTGTTTACCTTTCCTAAAGAAAGGCAGCTTCTAGGCTGTTTATGACAAAAGAATTTCTGAAATGGGGGGGGGGGAATACATAAAATTAGCATTTTCGATACAATACAGAATAAAGACCGCCATTTAAATAGTTAAAAAATTTGCTATTTATTAGCAATATAATATTCTCGAAAAATCAAACAGGAAAAGAACAGTACATGGAATAAAAAGTACATTTTCATAAAAAATTTTCAATTGACCTTATCCAACATGGCTTTCAAAATTGGCAAAATTGGGGAAGCAAATACCAACTCGGGGTAAAATTAAATAATAGGAAATATTCATTCGTAAAAAGAATCACCAATGCAAAAAAAAAAAAATTGCTTTTAAAACATTGAGCAATTTTGGGAAGAATTTTTTCATTTATTCACACTATTTTAAAACGTTAACTGTAATTGTGGACAAAAAATCCAGCTAGCTAGAACAATATTGTCAACTACACAAGAAGAATAAAACGGACTTTTTAAAACATTCCGCATTACTTTGCAGCCTACAATATTAAACTTCAGCAATACTTGATTTTTTAAACCATTGAACACCAGAAAAAAAAAATGAAGCGATATTATAAGAAATAGATTCAACCTTCAGATGTCAAGAATTACTCGCATTGCGGGGGGGGGGGGAGGCTAGGGACGCTAAGGGGCCCAAAGCTTGACTGATGTTACGTACGTCTTTGGGCTTGGAGCCCTAAACTTGAGTTTGCAGGGGAACCCTAGTATTCTCCATTATGCCACTGATAGACTGAATACTGGAGGGTAAACTACGGAAAATGGGATAAGTAGCCAGAATTGAGAGTTACATTTTTCCTTCCGAAAGAGGTGGAAACTCAATAACCTCCATCCAACAAATGTCTTACTTTCGATTCTAAGCCGTACCATACTTGCAGCAGCAATAACTCAGGAAACATTGTGTGGCTTAGATTCGAGCAAATGCAGTATTTAAGATCTTCGCATTGGAAAGAACACACAATACATAGAAATCTGTTGTGAAACGCCTCAGAACAAAGCCTTTTGAAGGAAAGAATGGAGTTTTGACTGAAATCTGTGTACAACATCCTACCAGAGAATTCTTTTTGTTTCCATACCGTTTCTCTAAAATTTTCACTTTTGAAACAAACGAATGAAAATCTAATTGCTTGTATAAATAAACTGCCAAATAAAAAATTAGATCATCTATACAAATAAATAAAATTGAAGTGTCTGTTTGTAATTTCAAATTAGCAGCTTTTTACTTAATGCACTAAAAGTATATACGGTACTCATAACAAAAAATCAATTTTTAAAATTTTTGTCTGTCTGTCTGTCTGTCTGTCTGTCTGTCTGTCTGTTTGTTCCGGCTAATCTCGGAAACGGCTGGTGCGATTTTAAAAATTCTTTCACTAATGGAAAGCTACATTAACGGGGAGTAACATAGGCTATATTTTATTCCCGTATTCTTACGAGAACGGAAACTATACGGGTGAACGTGAAACTGAATGCCAAGATGAACGCCAAATTGAACGCCAAGCTGAGCTAATGAAGTCGTTGTTTTGGTTACTGGCGACCGATGCTCTTCATGAGACATAATAAATTTACGCGCACATGATAATACGCTGACACGTGCCATAATTTTTTTTTATGATAGTTATCTCACTGTTCAGTTAAGTAGAGCATCGGCTGTTTCGGATGCACTTTTAAAAATAATAAATCAAGGCTTCATAAGCAAAAAGCAATGCAAGAAACAAAAAATTGATAAGTTTTACGGTTAGTTTTAATCCTTTCTTTTTTTTTATTTACATTTTTAGTCACATTTAAGCAATAGTTATTATAATCCCAATCTATATCTATACAAATAAATAAAATTGAAGTGTCTGTTTGTAATTTCAAATTAGCAGCAATTGTTTGCGGGGTCGGGGGTTTAAGGGGCGTTAGAAATTCCGATTTTTAAGTTATTAGACGTACAGTCTTGAAACTTAGTAAGTAGATTCCTCTAATAGGGTAGAGATCCGCTACAAAATGGGTTTCGTGAAAATTGCCCTCAAGTGGCGTTGTGGGACTTAAGGGGCGTTATAGATAATTATTTCCATTTTTAAACTATTAGACGCACAGTTTTTATATTTGATAAGTAGATTTCATTTATAGAGTAGAGATCAGCTATAAGAGGGTTTTGTGAAAACAGACCTATAAATGACGTTGTGGGGGATTTAGTGGCGTACTGGATAAATATTTTCGTTTTTTAAACTACTTCACCTCCCTGCTTGAAAATTGGTAGGAATATTTCTTTCATGGAGTAAATATCCGCTTCAAAACAGGTTTGGGAAAAATTGACCCCCAAGGGGTGTTAAGGGCAGATATAAATAATTATTTCTATTTTTAAACTATTAGACGCACAGTTTGAAATTTGGTAAGCAGATTCCTCTCATAGGATAGAGATACACTACAAAATGTGTTTTGTGAAAATCGACCCCTAGGCCGCGTTGCGGGGGTTCAAGGGGTGTTATTGATAATTTTTTTTTTTTTTTTTGCATTTTTAATTTATTGGACGCACAGTCTTCAAATTTTGCTAAGCAGATTCCTTTCATAGTGTGCAATTCCCCTACAAAATTGGTTTTGTGAAAACAGACCCAGAAGTGGCGTTGCTGGGGCTCAAGTGGCGTTAGAGATAATTATCCCCATTTTTAAACTATTAGACGTACAGTCTTGAAATTTGATAAGCAGATTCCTTTCGTAAAGTAGAGAACCGCTACAAAATGGGTTTCGCGAATATGAAGTACTAAGTTTAATTTCGGGAGATTAAGAGGCGTAATTGATAAATATTTCCATTTTAAACTATTTGATCATCCTGCTTGAAAATTGGTAGGCATGTTCCTTTCATGGAATAGAGTTCCTCTAACAAAGAGTAAAACGAAAATTGACCCCCATGGAGGGTTGCGAGGGGTCAAGAGGAGTTACAGAAAAAAATTCATGTTTTTAATTGTTAGACCCATATACTTGAAATTTGTTAAGCATGTTTCTTTTGTTGAATAGGGATCCACTAAGAATGTATTTTAATCAAATCAACTTCTGGGGGGGGTGCAGAGGGTTACTGGGACGTATTGACAAAAAAAAATTACTTTTTTCGAGCTACAAGGACTATAATAATGAAATTTGGTTTGCATTTTTCTTTTGTTGAGTTGAAATCCGCTAAGAGCGGTTATTTTGGAAAACGGCTCTCAACGGGATTACGGGGATATTGATAGTAAAACTTTTGTTTTTTTTTCTGTTAGATTTAGACTTGAAATTTGGCTTGCATGTTAAATTTACGGAGTAGAGATCCACCGAAAATTGGTTTTGCGGGAATCCACTTGGTTTTTGGGTTACGAAAGAGCGAACATCATTCTATATATCAATTTTAGAGATTTTTAGAAAATACAAATTAGATGAGTTCTGCTCCTTTTTTTTTATCAACAGGCGACAGTTACAGGTATGAGTATATTTTTCAATACAATCGAATTCTTAATGCAGGACTTAGATATCAATAATTTATACATATATGTAAGCAGTAAAAATTTATAAAACATCATGAAATTCCCAGCGCGCGCGAAGCGGGCGGGTAACAGCTAGTATAAATATATATTTTGAAAGAAATGGGTTTCAAACATTACGTAGTAAAATGGTAAATTTCTAACAACAGTGAAATAATCCAAGAAAGAAATGTCTAAACTTGACATTTTCATGTTAGGCTACTTGATATTATTTGAAATACAGTAGAAAGTAGTTTATCCGTAAGTTTTTATCCGGTGCGTCAAATATTCGAACTAAAGTCCGGATACGTTTTCGAACAGTGCAATGCTCAACATTTGTTTCCTGCGAGGCCAAAAGTGACGGGAAAACCCAAGAGGAGAGATATTTCGGCCATTTCAGTTGTGTGATTTGGTAAACATCTGCGCGGAATATTAGGTTAG